>JAUYWI010042341.1:0-18155 GCA_034780595.1 Parotoplana pacifica
CAAGACATCGTCTTTAATAAAAAGCTTATTAATACAAGATATCGTTTCCCGGTTTTTTCACGATTTTCCCGTTTTTTGTATGATTTCCGGTTTTTCCCGGGCGCGGAAACCCTGCGTATATCGTGTTCAATATTTTATAGATGTAAGTGAACTATTTTTTTCCTTTTAAAACATTACTTAATAAGAAATGTCATAAATTCTAAAACATAGAACTTTTTAAGAACAAGATTATTTTCAAAAGCTGACCTTTACTTAGCTAAAGATGGCGGATCTTACCTTGTCATCCTTATTAACAGCCAGTACCTTCTTCCAACTGTCCATCAGGAAACCATGAAACTCGGCATATCTCTGGTGCAATAGACTACATAGGTGCAACATGAAGGGAATGTCGGCCATCTTCAGCTTGGCCTCTACGATGGCAGTAGCCGCCTCACTCGTATAGCGACTCAGGTTGAGCATGTCCACCTCCTTCATGATGGACTCTTTCTGGCTCTCTGTGAAGGCACGCTGTAAGATATGGACTACCAGTTACCCAACTGAACTATACAATGATATCAGATTATTAGAACTAAATAAACAACTTCAATCAAAACAGGTCTAATAATGGTATAAGCAAATTATTAGCATAGCACTCACCAATTTCTTTACAAATGCAGTATTCTTCTTCAGGGTGGAGTCCTTAGTGGAGAAGTAGGATTCATCAGGTCGGACCACGCCAGCATTTTCTTTCAATAAAGACTCCTTTAATGTTAACTTTTCACTGGTTTCTGATATAAATTCATTGAGAAGTTTCTACAACACAAGTAATAAAAACAGTATTACACTTAATTCAGTTGTTTGTATGAAATACATGAATTAAAACTTGAAAGTATAATAAAACAAAGTGAATTATATATGATATCCTTTCAGTAGTACTATTGTCAGTAATTTGAGAGTACTGGAAGGAAAAAGTTCCATAATTGTAATTTTAACTAATTTCCCAAGTAATTTAACTACAAATCAACACTACTAGCATTCTAGGGGGAATAATAACTACTAATTTGATACAAATTATCACATCTTACCAATTCTTCTTCAGCCACAGCAGTATTAGCATCGTCATCTATAGCTGTATCACCTTCTACTTTGTCAGGAGCAGTTTCTACATCACTAGGCACAACCTTGGCTATCTTCCTGTGTCCTTTGTCAGTTGATGGCTTGTCCAGTTTGCTGCTCTTGGTGCTAGCATCATCCCTTTTATGCATGACATCAGTCAATTATATGGTCTTAAACAAATCAAATATGAGATCCAAGGTTAACAGTTTAATATTTCAGTAGAGATTCAGATATTTGCAAGAAAAACTAACACTTTTATAGGTGTACACTCTATCAGAGTAGGACATTTAGTTCCCGGACGTTTAGATACCATTCATTAGTGGATTACATTACCCATGCATGTAGGTATATGTGTACATGCGTGTATGTCCACAATATCCTTGTGGGTAAACAGACTGGTAGCTCTCTATTACAGAGACAAAGCCGATATATACAAGCTGCAGAGTGGGTGTACAGAGCACTTTTCAGCATAATTCAGAAAAGTCAAAATGCTTCTAGTAACACCATGCATTGGTCAAGCAGTAGCTATTTACATTCTTTTATCTAAAAAACCAACAACAATCAAAAAGCGAAAAAGGCAATGATGGAAAAACCTTGTAGGCATATCAATTTGAATGCATTTAAGTAAAATTCTTCAATTGTATCTGAATATGAGCCAAAGACACTGAAATGTGTTTTAATTATATCCAAGAAAAGCATTTACAGCATGATAATGCCTGGCCCCATATTGCATTTTGAAGGTCAAAACACACCTACTGTGACAATCCCCATACTCCCCAAATGTTATTCATGGGACAGATACAGAGTCTAAATAATTGAATCCACTTGCAACCATTTCAATACCACTGATGAAATTAAAGACCTTCTCAAACAAGAAATTTTGCACATTTCACAGCACAGAATGCACAAAACGAGGAAATTGTCCATGATTAACATCTTTTGTTTTATTCATTGTAGTGAAACATTTTTGTACAAGCATTTTATTAGCATAACTATTGTAAAATAAATATTTTTTTGGATAAAAATGATATTTGTATTCTGACTGAACTGAAGAGCACACACATGGATGCATAATATCTTTTGCATACCTACCTATATGATGCTTTATGGCTGAGTTAGCAGTAAAGGAAAATTATCACCTACTAAAAAAATTTCATGTTAAGAAAATGATTATTCCATAATTTACATACACATTTCCATAATTTGTGTATGAAGTCCATAAAAACTATGAACAATTCCATAGTTGTGAACAGGTCTGTACCTATGTATAAGCTATATTTAGACCATTTCTTATCAACAAATATTGTATTTATTAAAAAAATAAATTTTAATTTATATAGACCTCTCTAGTACATTAGAGTTAATTGCAGAAATTGAAATAAATATTTGACAAAATATATATAAATAACTGTTAGTAAAAACAAGTTTAAAAGTAAGTGTACTAATATGTTCAAGACAAAATATTTATAGAAAGGTTAGGAATGCCTATATAAATGCTCTTTAAAAGAGGTAGGTACCATCATTAAAGTAATGCAGAACTGTTTACCTTTATTGAAAAAAATGCAAATTGATATAAAGCTAATAAAAAGAAAAATCACTGGAAAGCACAAGCTGCTGTATTTTAAAATAACACAAATTTTCAACATAAGATGTCCTTCTCAAGTGTAAAATGTTTACAGTGAAGGTAGTTTAGTTAGTTATATATGTTAGATAAGAATTGAATAGCTTGACAATAGATAAGGGAGTAAGTACAGTTCAGAAAGATAAGTAGGGTGTACTATTGATAAAGGATCTAGTGTTAGAGAGACTGACAAGTTAATTGATTACATCTGTGGAAATATAGGTAGATTTTAACATTGGGGTAGGTAAGTTGGTTATATACAATAGATAAGAATTGAAAAGGTAATTAAAGGATAAGGAAGTGAGTACAGTTCGAAAATTAGTGGGGTGTACAAATTGATTAATGATCTAGCATAAGAGAGACTGACAAGTTAAATGATGGCTCCCATGAAAATATAGGTAGATTGAAATATGTAAGTAGTACAGTTAATTTAAGTTAAATTAAATTTAAAAAGTCTGAGACATCTTCTCTGCTATTAATGGTAGGCTTTTTGTCTAATAGTGATTCCTTCTTTAATGCATAGGTTGATAATGTCATGGGCTGAGGTAATGATTGTTGTGGTGAACTTGGCATTGTTGCATTGCAACCTGTGTTGGAATACAGAGCTCCCTGATTGTGTGAAGTGTTCACTAATTCGGATGTGTAAGGATCTGATGGAGCTTCCTATAAAACAGCCTTGGCATTCCTGGCATTTGAGCTCATAGACAGTCAATTTCTTGTAGCACAGCTTATTGTCATTGATGGGACATATTGTTAAGGTGCATGAGTCATGTTTGTTGCAAGTTCAGAGGGCTTGCCTGAGCATAAATGACTTGTGGTAGAGCCTTACTTTGATCTATTTGTTGGTTTTGTCACCTAAGAGTGGTAGCTCCAGATAGAAACATGTGTTCTCATTTTGTGAATTCTGTTGTGGTCTTCTGGTTTGGTGTATAGTGTTCTCCATGAGTTGATGGGGATATTTGTGGTTAGTTAGGGTGTCACTGAGATTTTTGAGATGTATGCACCTGTCTGTTTTATTGAAGCATCGGGCTGTTATTCTTTGGACTTTGTGGATGATGTTGGTCTTTTGAGTGGTGGGTACAGCCGATCAGAAGTGTGGGACCGGATTTTTCTTTGCTTTCTTCGTGTAAAAGTTAAAAGTCTGTTCCCTGTTTTTGGTGTTAATAGTGATTGTGAAATCTAAGAGGCTGATTGAGTTGTTCTGGTCTGGGTGCTCTATTTCGAATTTTACATTTTCATTGGCTTGGTTGAATGTGTTGAGAATTAATTCTGCTTCATCCATATTGATGGTGATCATGCAGATGTCATCTACATACCTCTTGTAGATTCCTAAGCTGAGGTTTTGATGGAGAACCGATTGTTCCAGGGAGTTCATGAAGAGGATAACAAGAATCACAGATATGCTACTACCCATGGCTAGGCCTTCTTTTTGTCTGAAGATTTTCTTGTTGAAGGTGAAATAGGTGTTGCTTATTATTATCTTCAGTAGTTTGGTTAGGTGGGTGATTTCCATACCTTATAGTGTGATGGTGGAGCCTTCCAGGTGCTGTTTCACAGATTCAATGGCCTGTTGTGGTGGTATAGATGTGTAAAGGGACACAATGTTGAGACTGAATGGGTAGACATGGGTTCTCTTTGATTGAGTTGGTAGATTCTTGAGTGATGCAATGAGTTTGAGGCTGTTGTTGAGGTGGGCTGGAACTGCATCTAGGAGAGGTTTCAGGGTAGTGGAGACAAGCCACACCATTTTTTCTGAGGGGCTGTTGACATTGGAAACAATAGGGTAGATTTTAAGTTTGTCCGCTACCTTGTGTGTCTTAATTAGGTGATAAAACTTGGGTAGATCAGAGTTGCTAGCTATGAAGTTCTTCTTGATGTTCGGTGGTAAATGGGCATCTGAACAGACTTCTTTCTATGTGGAGTTGATTCTGTTTTCTGTCATCGTATATGTTCTGATCGTTGAGATGCTTGAAAGCAGCTTCATTGTACTTGACTCTCTCGATGGCGCAGAATTCAGTTCCCTTGTCACTGGGGAGGTATACATTGTCCTTGCCTTTAAGTTGTTGGAGGATCAATTTTTCTTTGTTGGATAAGTTCGGCTTGATCAGGTGAGTCTTCTTGATGATTTCTTGTAGTTTTGTGTGGCAGTTTAAGCTGGTTCTCAATGTTGTCACTGGCTTTTGGTGGGTGGTTGACGTAGCTTTTCTGGTGCCATTTTGGGAAATGAATGTGTGGCTGGGGATTGGTCTTGTGTAGATGTGGGTTGGTTTGAGATTTTGTGGTGCCAGCGGATTTGGAAAGCCAGCCTGTTGGTGTTGATTTCAAGTTGTGTGTTCTTGTTGAGTGTGGGTTGGATGGCGTATTTCAGGCCCTTAGACAGTAGGGTTATCTCCTTTTGGCTGAGTGAGTTCTTGATGTCTGTGATGAGGTTATCATGTACAGGTTGGTTGGTATTCTGTCATGGTGGGTTGTTGTGTGGACATTGGACGGATCTGTTGGTGATATGTTGGAATTTCTGTTCCAGTTGTCGGGTGTGGTGTCTCCTGCTGTTGTGGTATGCGTCTCTGCATTGGGTGGTAATATAGCCAGTTGGGATGTCATGGAGGAGTTGGGCAAGCGAATCTGTATAGCAGCACATTTGTTGTGTGTCAAGCATGACTTCTTTGTAGAGTTGTCTGATCAATGTAATTGTGATCTGGATTTTGAGCCTTCTTGTGTCTTGCTTATGATGGATGGTGTGCAGGAGGTGCAAGTTGTGGATGATTTCAGGGAAAAGGTTGTTGGACAAGCACTGTTTGAGGAAGATTTGTTGCCAGGTTCTAGCTAGACATTCACTGTTGGTAAACATTTTTCTAATTAGGGAGTATTGTGCCTGGCTCAAGCATAGGGATTGAAGAATAATATGGTTTTAAATAATAATAAAAAGAAAAATCACTGGAAAGCACAAGCTGCTGTATTTTAAAATAACACAAATTTTCAATGTAAGACATCCTTCTCAAGTGTAAAGCTACAATGTGGAATATAGGGGTGCATGGCAGAATCCAGAGGGGAAAAATAAAACATGTAGCATTAATCCATATCAACATGCATGTAAAAAGAATAACAATTATAGCTACAAGTAGTGTCAAGAGTACAAAATACTTAAATGTCACCATATTGTGCAACTGTATAATATGCACTCTTCAATCATTGCCAGGTGCCAGTTGACATTTGACAATTTAAGTCTAGAAAGTTACCCAATTTGTATTTATTAACTAGTAGTGACTTTGTGGTGTCAGTGCTCATCAAGGCACTTTATTCTGTGCAGATTTTCCAGACTGTCAAAAGACATTCACATGCTGTACTTGAGCATGGAAAGGTGAGTATTGCTTGAACCACATTGCCAGAGCCTGGAACTCAGGATGGCATTTTCAAATGGTAGCCCAAGTGGCATCAATACTCTGCTCTTCATTCTGTGATAAACAATCTGTAATCTAATATGCACAGAACTGTCAGGTGTTGCACCAGAATGGATAATGAAAGGAATTTGTTTTAGGAAGTATGTGAGAATATCAATATCAATTGTCATCCTGGACACAGGGTCAACCACCACAGCATGTTTAAGGACAATGTCTACTAGGGGAAGGTTCTTTATCAAATATCCAAACACTATCTCATTGCAAATACACCTGATTGACTCAAGAACTAATCTGATTGTTTAGCTTACATTATTCTCTTAGCTGCATACTTTTAAGAGGAAGAGAACATTTAATTACTGGCACACTGGTACTGCATTGGACATACCTAATTGGATTAGTCCTACTATTATAGTTACTAAAGTAAAAAAATAAACAATATAATGACAATATGGAAATATATGACCCCTATGTGGAATGGCAGAATTTGGGGGATCTCATGCAGAATAATTCTGCAAACTGCAGAAGAGTAAACAGCTCTAAGTAATGTGATAAAACCATTTTAAAATATATGGGTATTCTTTGTATAAATTTATAGACCAATTAGGTGGATTTAATTCCTTTAGAATATGTTACCAAAGTATTTGTTGAGCATATAGTTTTGTCACAAATAAATGTTTCCTAAATGGCTAGTTCATTAATTTAACTGCATACTCAAAAAATTTTAATCTATTAAGATACCAACTAGATTTTCAGTTTAACCCACCCTAAATTCAAGTCTTAAATACAAAATGTTGAAATTCAAGTATCTCCTGAATTCCTGACTGCTTAATGACCCCCTCCCCAAGTATAACTAATATATTTTCTCAAAAAACATACATTTAACATTCATTCATTAAAAAATATGTAAGATAATTTAAAATAAAAGTAGCAATTTCATATTAGGGCAAAAAATCAAACTGGAAATTGCAGCACACTTCAGTACATTTTTTAGGTTTTTAAAAATTATAAAAATACTAGTGTAAAAACCAGTTATTTATTGCATATTTACATTACTACTTGTTTACTAAATGTTTTGATCATGTTATACATACATCTATTTATAGCATTGTTATAGTGTGTTGTAATCCTTAGTCATGTTTATTAAAGAAGATTGAAGATAGTACTTAATATAATAGAACCTTTATTGTTGTTTAATGATTCACCTGGGACATTGTGGCTTCATCAAATTTACATATGGCTGACCTTTAAGATCATCAATTTTTTCTTCTTTAACAGGCAAAATACCATACTGAATTACATATTTTAGAGTCAAGAAATATCAATTGGAATAGTTCAGAATCTTCAGTAGCACTAGCAAAAGAATAAATTAATATAATTGAGACTGAGAGCATGAATTATTTCTGCATTTGCAATTTTATTATCTGGGGTTAATGTAAACATGAAAAGGAGAAAAACCTTCAACGACCCCAGACCCAGCTTTGAGCTAATTTTTAGCAACCCCCCAAGGATCATCCAGTTTCTGGAGAAAATGGGCCGCGGACGGCCGGGGCTCCCCCGGTCCAGAATTAAGAAGAAGAAGAAGTAAATAGCAAATTAAAAACACCATTAATCCTGTTCTACACACCAGATCAGAAAGTGCGTACTATAACACGATACGAGGAGAAAATTTTATTTTATAAATGACTTGATTTCTTCCTTTGCTTTATGAGATTCTAAAAGTAGACCATATACTGACGTCATATATGAATTAGTTTAAATATTTACTAGTCTCCACGAATGCGGAATTACATACAAAAAGGTATTTCCCATAATATGGCTAATATCTGAATTTCTTTAGTAGGTAATTTCGAATCATTAATAATTCATTGAGAACAGTAACCATGTAAACTATTTCTTTTAAGTACATAACATAAAATTACTAAATTTGCAGGTATAAAGCAACAAACACATTTCTGGTCAAGCTTTCTATAATTATGTATTTTATAATGCTTATTCTTCCTTCTACCAAAAGTTTACAAACGTTACAAGCAGTTTTAACCTGCCTATTCTGAAACAAAAACAATAAAATAGTTAACTAGCAACATTCTCTCCTGCCTCCAAACCACCTAAAAGATATTAATAATTTAAAATATTGTCCAATAAGTAGATTTACAGGTATAAATGATGTTATTCTCTGTTGTTTTAAATCATTTATCTACATAATTGTGTACCTATTCCAGTATTAGCCAATAAAAATTCAGTTGAAAAGTATGTTTCGTTGAGGTATCTCACTTAACGACAGCGCTATTTAAATTATTAGCATTTTATACCACCTATTGTACCACCTATATTCTCACTGTTTTCTTCACAGATAGGTAGGCACCTAACACCAAATTTTGTTTGTGCCATTGTGGAATTTCTAGAAGTTGAAACTAATTCATTACGAATCCATTGACAACATTTCCTAAACCTTAAATTATTGACAAAATCACAAAAGTAGAGATATAGGCTTTCTGTGTACACGAAATTGTTAAGTTCTCCTAAAAATGGCCGCGGTAGCGCCAGTTTTAAATCGACGTACCTCTATCCTTTCCAATGATCATTTGGCCAGCCTCATCAAAGGTCGTAGGCGAGGCTCCGTGCTGGCCCTTTCCAGGTTTGCCGGGAGGGGTCGCACCTCGGAGGACATGTCCGCCAGAGACGGTGCCCAGCTGATCAAATATGAAAACACGTACAAAATGGCGCCTGATACGGGGTCAGCAATTACGTCGTCAAAGGTACGTCGCTTTTTCTGAATATTTTTATTCTGGTTAAATGCCCTCAAATTGGGTGACTTGGTTGAGCCAGTGCGGGCCCGGGATCTAAGGTAAAAAGTCGTCTACAAAGGAGACGTCGTAAAGAGTTTCATGTATATAAAGAGTTGTAAATAAATTTTACCCAAAATAATTAAAAAAATGGATATTTATTGCTAGTGTCATTTTAATTTGGGTGTTTTTTAGGTTCCCAAAATTCATTTTTACATATGATTGACATAATTATCGATTTATTACAAACCTTCCGGTAATAGTCTTATCTAATTATACTGAAAAATTGGAGTGAATCATTCGACATGTTGTTCTGTGCTACTATTTGAAAATTTACATAAAAACCTTTGTCTTAGGTTTCACCGTAAGCAGTTAAATAATTATAGGTATAGTGTTTTCATAATATTGATAAATACATCTTTAGTGATGGCTAAATTATGTACGACTATTTTCTATACCACTAAATATCCTATGTACGACTCTTTTTATAGATTACGATACTTTCTAGTGGGCCCAGCGTGGTGACTTGAACAATTTTTTTTAAATAAAGAAAGTCACTAACATTTTTTAAAGACACTCTGTACATAGTTTTGAATTTAAATTTTAGGTGTAATTAATAAAACTTAATTAGATCTATCTCAAGAGACAAAGAGTTTATTGCGTGCGGCCTCAAATGTCTCTTCGTAAAAATATACTAACACCACCGTTCTACAGATCTGTCAAAAGTATTCAAAATGTCACCAGATACAAATGTATCGGCAATCATTTCACGAATAACGACTCGTCTTTTTATGTCAAATCTCTAATTTCAAAATATAAAAGCAAAAGATACAATGCTAAACTACTATTCAATCTTTTTGTTAAACCTAAAAATAGCCGTTGTATATATATATTATATTGTTTATTATTTATTTGAGTGGAACAATCTTCCCTCATACCGCCACAAGAACATATCAATAGTACATATAAAAATCTCTCTTCCTTTCATTCTCTTTATTGTTTTTCTCAGAGTTATAATCTAGAATTGTTACTAAAAGCTATTGCATTGTACTTAAATTTTCCTGTATTTTATTATAGCTATTAAATATCACTTTTTATATACCACAGTGTAATGCTTAATTCTGTTAAATCATCTTCGTTATATAAATAATTGATATATAATTATATATATAATAATTGATTTCCAGTGCATTGGTATTCTTCTCAAATTATTACATCAGACCAAAATATCTACGATAATAATCGCGCTGCTAATTTGCATTTATGGGTATAATTAATTCAAACTGTGTATGATTGAAATAGTGTAGATGTGTGTACTTTACTATTTCATAAGTTTGTTCTAGCGGTGTGTGTCGGAAACATATTAAATGATGCACTTTTTGACATCATTTTTGCTATAGATTATGTACATACATAAATAGTCTACGGATATTTGCACCTATTCTATTTGTACAGAGCACTGGTCTGGTTCTAGCCTGACTATGTACTCTGGAGAATAGGATGTTTGTAACGCCTACGTTTGGTTTGGTATTTCTCTTTTAATTTTTAAAAACGTTGAAACTTCTAAAAATGTGATTACTTCTCATAGGTATTTCGAGAACAGTTACACGGCATATATTAGTACGGCTTTTCAGTCTTGGTAATAAACTACGCAGTTCAGTTTTTATTTGTTTGATCAAAGCATGTCTGGATTTATTTGTTTTAAAAGACTTTGTATAAAACCTCGCGACGGTGAAATAAAACTAGCTTTTTAGGTAGGTAATAGTAGAGTTCTTATGTGTTGTCACACTATAAATCTTAATAGATTTGGTGAATTCCATTTATCTGGGTATATGAAGGCAGAATAAGAATGAGACTAAACTGCAATCAAAGTGATTACGCAATCGGATTATGTTATAACAATGGTAAGGCAAAATGAGATGTACCAGTCTACATCGAATTTTGGGTTGAGAAAGACTTTCCTATAAATTATCATGTGCACAGAATTTTTTTACAGAGGATACATAATTTAGTATCTATGGGTTCAACTCAACTAATACATGCATGTTGTGAAAAAACAAATGAACAAGTGGAGACCAAACAGATATTCATGTTTTCAGTTTTTAAAAATACAAGCTGTCAGGTTAAAAATGGCAAATCTGAATATTGGTTCTATTATTGAACCCTCTTCAGAGCTGAAATTAATGATGACAGTAGGTACTATTTAAAATCTCAGATTTGTCGGTAATATTAGAGTTAACTTTGCTTTTATTCATTGCTGTCGCAAGAGATCAATGCTTTCATGAAAGTTTATAATGCTAGCTAATTGACTACGAGTAATTGTCTAATTATTTTTAATGAGCTGAGATTATCATTTAGTACTTAATTAAAACACTTATACATATTTCAAAAGAAAGCAGAGAAGGCTCAATTTACAGATAGGTGGCTCTACACACAGTTATTGGCACTTTTGTTGACAACAGGATAGCGTAGACGACCAAAAAGTTTAAACGTTTCGTAGATAAACTGTGTGCTCAATAATAGGACAGACATGTGTTGATCATACCTCGTTCTAGGATTGTATATTTCCCCCGTGGATCAATTGGGCTGATAGCTTAGAAAAATCATCGACATTTTTTGAAAAGGTGATCGATAAGGTTCAACTATTACACATTGTCATTTGGTAGTATAGCTACCGTTAATAACATACCCCACTTAAGTCTTTTTTCATAGATAATCAAGTGGCTTTCCACTAATTAAATTTTAGAAATCATCTGTAGATTGTTATATACACTAGACCAAAAAATGGAAACCCTAATATTATTGATTAATTATAACTATCAGAGTGTAAACATCAGTATACGTTACGTAATTATATCACACTAAATTAGTTAAGTTAACAGCGCACGCAGGTAAAAATATGCCTGCTCATATTCCAGATGCTATTAGTAACCAAATGGTTGGGATGCGGAAAGCTGGAGCGAGTTTGTCTGAAAATGGAAGAGAATTTAACAAAGGAAAAGGAACAATTTAAGATAATACAGAAATACGAAGCCCATGGTTCTACTGCTCATAGAAGAGGAAATGGCCGTTCACGATGTACCTCCATCCAAACAGATCGACTTTTGGTTCGAACTGCTCGACAGAATCGATGGATGCCTGCAACAGTTTTGCAACACCAGTTCTACGTCGTTTATCATCAACACCAACAGTTTGATAGACAGATAAATTTGGTAAAATCAACGAAGATCTTGAATTACATCGGCAATCAAAATCTTCGTTAAGAATACGGGTGAAGTGGTAATTAAATACTTTTGTATATGGACTGTAATGTTTTTTGTATTCTAACTAATGGAAATTGAATATAAATTAAAAATGAGTGATTTATGATACATAGTGCTAACAAAACACACTCCAGTTTAATATTTAAAAGATGCATTATTAGTCTGTCTAACATATTCCGATCTGGTAAGTATGGTGTTTGATAAATCTTTCGTCCGTTTTTGTTTTCAAGGAAATTGGTAGTGTTATCAAAATCAAACAAATGTTTATAAAAAAAACTTTTTGTGATGACCACATAAATCCAAACAACATTTATACAAAATATCAAATAATTGCTTCTGGTTAAAAATTGCTTATTTTTAAGTGGCTGATGGGACAACATGAGGAATCTAGGTACCTGTAAATGTCCACTCAAATTAATTATTAATATCTACTGCTGTTACCTCCAGGAAAAACAAACCTTTTGGTCAAGTAACAAACTTTATTGTGAAACCAAAATTGCGTGATCCCGGAATGAACAAGCAGCTGTCCAAAAAAAATATATTTTACATTAATGCTAACAATTTAAAAACAAATCATGGATCTTTCAGATAGTAAGGAAGAATTATCAGTATGAGTCCCCAGCAGAAACAATGGTCCACATTGTGTACATTAAATCCATCCAGGAGCAGTGAAATCAAAAAGTTCATTAGTGAGAAACTGCCATTAAATTGTCTAATGATTCGAAATGTGTTCTTAACGTTTCAAGTCTTGGAAATAAGTATGAATCACACATGTGGACATCTAGGGAGTAGGGGTTATCGTAGAAGTCGGATATTTCTTGTGGTCATGTGGTTAGTTGTAGCTGCCACATAAGGTTTGGCATTATCCTGAATCAGACGCATTTGTCGGACAAAATAGGTTCAAGTTGTGCTAAAATAGAAGTTCTCAGGCATTTTGGTGTCCCAGTTCTTCGATGAAAAGAGTATTTTTTTGGCATTTAGGTCCTGCCTCATTTCTACTTAAGATTTTAAACACCTAAGTATCTAATGCTTTTTATGTCACTTCTTATAGATGATGTACTAAACTGTTTGGTTGTTTCGATATGCGCCGGATTAGCAGCACATATATGTAACACCTACCCCCTTTAAAGTTGGGAGTAGAAAAATTGCAAGAGTCCATATATGTATAATAAACACAATATTACACTCGTAATAGACAGTCTGCAATCACATTATTGATGCCTTTAAGATGACAAATAGAAACATTATACTTATTGTTGAACATTAAATACTCCATCTCAGTAATCAATGATTTGTATTTATAATTCTTTCCTAAAGGTTTACGATTAGCAAAAACTTCAACAAAACGTACTAGATATTTAAATTTCAAAACTTAGACATTATTCTATTTTACCACTGAATGACTGAACTAGAGGTGAGATAACTATTTGACATTTGGTACACTGCAATTAGGATGAAGGGGCCGAGCTACCCAGTGACCAATGATATCAGGTCCAAAAAATAATACAAATCTAAGCAAAATATAAAAATATTATAAATTGAACATTTTAAATTTTATATTCATTTACCACCAACACCAACAGATTGATGGACAGATAAATTTGGCAAAATCAACGAAAATCTTGAAAAATGTTAGCAGCATAAAATTTCATCAAGAAAACGGGTGAAATGGTATTTAAATACTTTTGTATATGGACTGTAAAGTTTAATATTTCGTATTCTAACTAATGAAAAAATAAATATAAATTATAAATGAGAGATTATGGTACATAGTGCTGACAAAACACACTCCAGTTTAATATTTAAAGCATGCAGCAGTTTCGATTTAATCACAAATTATAAGGCAGAAATGGTCAGTTTTAAATTGAAGTTCTTTAACAGCAAAATAGTTGAACCATTTTATTACAGAGTTAAACATTCGCAAGCCACTGGATTATATTCGTGGTTATAAATATCGTGAACTTTACCATCAGTCCACAAAACGCTATAATTTTCATCAACCCGGTTATTTGGTTCGGTAGATCCCCACCACGCTGGATTTATATAAGTTTCATTGCTCCCATGCCACTGATAAGCGCCATGATGTTGCAGACTTGGCTGATGATATCCAAGCAAACCCGAGCCTAAATTGAACAAATTGGAGTGAACTGCAGCTAATTCTGAAGTATCCCCAATCTAAAATTCAAAAACAATTATAAAAATGATTTAAAATGTTTTTTTCTACAGAGAGACAGATCAACTCAAATATTATTTGAGGTAAAATTATTTTAGCCTTCAACATGCAGATTCACAGCCTGAAAACTGGACGCTGATTGAAATTTCAATCAAAACCTGTTATCAATCAAAACTACTAAACATAATTTTGAAAGTCACAGCAAGCTATTATAAACCATTTTAGACAATTAATTTGCCTCAAAAATATTTTAGCAGACCTGTCCTCAACTGGTGGTTCTCATATTTCGGGAACTATAAACATGGACCATCTCAGCACACATCTATGTAAAATGCCTGGCTGATGAGTCCCAACAAAGCCGAAACAGCTGTGCTGGGCTATCATTGGCTATATTAGCATATTCAAAAATCTTTTTTTGTGTGAAATTTTCTGGAGATTTTTAAAATGTACCTAAAGGACAATAACATTCATAAATTATGGATGGAATGGTTTTTATTTCTAATAATTAAAAAATCCTATTTCCATTGGCTCTCAGGTTGCACCCTGCTCTAAAAAATGAATAGGTATTTTCAATAAGCTGTAAAATATGTGTATACTTTTTCATAACGTGTTGTCAGAGATGCGCAGTTTTTTATACAATCTTTGAAAACTAACAAATCAGAAAAAGTAATCTAAATTTTAAAAGTCTTAAATTTATAAAATGTTTTCCAAAGGCCGCATAAAACGGAGACGCATAATTAGAAATCAATGTAAAAAGACTATATCGTCTAAAGTGTTATTAAGCAGTCCATATTTCTTCACCTAATATGCATTACGTTTTCCAAATGTATTTTGGACAGAAACGCAATATGGTAATCGCTAAAAAGACAGTAAAATAAAATTTTACTTGAATTAATTTTTGTCCCGTGGCTTCACAGTATGCCTTTCCAGCCGTCCATGATGATAATCCAATAGTTCCCTTCTTGTAAAACGATCGTCTTTGGCCATACAATCTAATATCGTAATCAGCAGGACAGCGAACTCGTTCAGTGTACTCATAGATCTCCTTAACATTGATGCTCTTGTCACATTCAGGAGGTTCTTTGAGCAGCAATTTTTTGGGTCCTATATAACGGTTGCAGGTAGCAGGTGGTTGGAAATTTACGGCTAAACAATTTGGTGTTTGATCACATTCAAGGCTGCAAACAATTTCATCAGGCGCACTGATAGGAGTTTTTGTAAACATTGATAAAATGCATTCTGGAACATTATTCCTACCAAAAGCTTTGAAATTTTCTGCATTTATGGAATTAAGAAAGCCTTATAACATTAAAATTCATTATTAAAATGTTGCACCAAGTATTTGCATAAAAATAGATAAAATGTTATTAAAATAAATTTACTAACAAAAGCTGCTGCTTTGCATAATAAGCACTGGCACACAAAATGTGGTAGTTTCTTATAAATTCCAATTACATTGTTTTAGGCTACTGAATATAATAATGCAATTGTTATTTGTTGATATTACCTTGTACCTATTGTTGGATTATAATTGATTGGATAAGGTTTTGCTTAAAACATCATGACATAGAGATATGTAGAAAGTCTTAAAATATAAATAGAGTAGCGTTTTAAATGTTTTGGATTCTTTTGAGAAGCTTGATGTACGTACATATGTACCTACGAAATATATGTATGTCATATTAATATACATCTATAGAAAATATTTTAAAGATAAAATATTTATTGCAGCAAAGATTCAAAATAATAAATTATTCTAAGGAGCGTATTATTTTCCAAATCAAACAGAGCAAACTAGCTTATTAAAAATTAAGTAGGTATCTCATGGAACAGTTAACATATGATGGCAATATTAATAAAATATGAGCATTACGTGCGTGAACATTTTTCTAAAGACATACAATTATTTTATGTTTTTTAGGGTTTCGCACTAAATAAAACAATACTCTTTAGCTATAAAGTTTGTGCTGGAGCAGTAACAGCTGTTTCTTTCACCACTTTATAAACAACGACCAAATTTCTTATATTACAAAATTTCCAATGATTAGATAGAATAAATTTACGTAAACTCATTTTTAAAGCACTTTTTAATATTTAGATATCAGAGAGTAATTATAGCTACTTAGAGTATCCACTCAAACATTCTGAATGTATTTGAATGTATGCACCGGTGATTTCACAACTACTGATTAATATTGATATGCAGAATTCAAATCTATAATTATTTTCTCACTACAATTTTGTCTTGATATATTTCGGGTTAGGTACTACTTGTATGCGACACCTAAGAAAAAGTAGTATGCAAAAATTAAAAGTATTTTTAGAATATACATAACGATTTGAATTTTAAACCTTTAAAAAATAAATATTTCATATAAAACTATAAAATTTGATATAAAAGAAAACGATTATTTTTTCAGTAAAAAATTAAATACTATAAAACTGAAAACAAATTTGATTAAAAATAATGGTTACTAAATGCACAAAATAAATAAAAAAACACACCATAAGTCTATAATTTATAAAATTAGAATCAAATGAAAGCAGATGTCTTTAAACAGATATCAATTACAAAATCTGTCTACATAATTATTATTTGAATTTGTAGCTTCTTAAAAATAAATTGTATCATTTACTTTATAAAATGGCAACAAATGAAACAAATTTACATAACTTTTTGAATTTTTGTAATTAAAAATATATACTACTTTATAGTGACACTATACGCAAATTTGTGAAATAAACACGGAGTGGATACTCTATGTATTGTTACTCTATATTGAAAGATCATGAAGAAATGTAATGGAGATATATATATTTATATAAAAATATGATAACATACAATACTGCTTGCAAGTAATCTATTACATAAATTTTCCAATTAAAATGTCAGATTTTAAACTTATAAAAACTTAATGTTGCTTATTAATTGAAATTTTCCCAATGTAGACACATTTTCTTATATTTTAAAATTTTATAGAAATTGAATTTCAAATGACTGCATAGAAAAGAATCTCGCATGTTAAAGTAGCACTTCATAAATTTAGTTTGAATAATTATTAAGCCAAAATGATATACAAACATTGCTTGAAAATGTTATTGGCCAAGACTGTATTAAAGTTAGGATAATTCAACAGTTGATCAAAGAGTTTAAAAAAGGGCGAGTGGATTTTGTTTGCAAAACCAGAATCTAAAAACTCGCCAATTAATTGATCGGAATACTCAGATTTCTTGTTGTCATATTGTAACTGTTCCATAAGATAAAGTAGTTTGCTCTGTTTGATTTGGAAATTAAAGTATTCTTTAAAATAGTTTCTACAAAAGTATTATTAATATTACATACATATTTCGTAGGTACTTACATCAAGCTTCTCATACTGAATCTCATGCGCTACTCTATTTTAGTTAAATTTAAGACTTTCTAGATATGCCTATAGCTTGATGTTTTAAGCCAAACGTTATCCAATCAATTATAATGCAACAATAGGTAGGTAATATTAACAAATAACAATTGCATTATTATATTTTGTAGCTTAAAACAATGTAATTGGAATTTATGAGAAACTACCACATTTTGTGTGCCAGTGCTTATAATGCAAAGCAGCAACATTTGTTTGTAAATTTATTTCAATAATATTTCATCTATTTCTCTGCAGCTACTTGGTGCAACATTTTAATAATGAATTTTAACGTATTTCTAATGTTATCAAGCTTTCTGAATTACTTAAATGCAGAAAATTTCAAGGCTTTTGGTAGGAAGAAAGTTCCAGAATGCATTTTATCAATGTTTACAAAAACTCCTATCAGTGCGCCTGATGAAAT
>JAUYWI010042452.1:0-18153 GCA_034780595.1 Parotoplana pacifica
GGCATAATTGATGAGTGGTCTTATGAATTGTTTGTATGTGTAAATGATTGTTTCTTTGGATTGTCCCCATGTTGTTCTTGCTAGTGCTTTAAGGATATTGATGCGTTTCTTGGCTTTTGTGTGTTTGCTGAAGGTGTAGTGATTATCAAAAGTGATACCTAAAATCTTTGGTGTTTTGTTAATTGGGATTTGGATGTTGTTTATCTGGATTTTTGGAGTATAGTTGGATTGTTTTTTGTCAGGTATAAAGAGTGTTGTGGCACATTTTGGAATGGAGAGATGTAGATGGTTTAGAGTTAAGTAGCTTTGGAGAAGTTGAGGTATTTAAAAAATACCATAATCTATCTATCTTGTTCTTTGCCTTGGGGGAAGTCCATGTCTATGGATTCCACTGTTCCCTATTATATGCCAACTCTAAGTTCTAAATATGACACTCTTATAAGATCCGTTAACATGTTTTTCCTGCCTTTAATGACTGTTTTAAGTAGGTTATGTCTTCTCAATATGTGACCTATTCAATTTTTCTTACGCTTGGTTCCTTCTTTAATTGATAGCTGATAAGACTTTATTTGTCCTCTTGTCTTGCCATGACAATATTTCTGCATTCTTCGCCACATCCACATTTCAAATGCTTCGATATTCTCTTATTGCTTTTATGTAATGTGTACGTCTTAGAACCATATAAAAGTATGCTCGAGATAAGTGTCTTCACAATTTTCTTCTTTGTTTTTACTTTCGGACTCTTAGTTAGAAGTTCTCTTTTTTGTAAATGCTGTCTTTGCCATTGCTATTCTAGTTCGAATTTCTTCTTGACATCTTCCGTCTGATGCAATTATTTCTCCCAAATGCTTAATTTCTTGTTGGCTGGATCGTTTCCCATTCTTGATATTCTCATACCTTTGTCTTCTTTACGTTGATCCTCACATTGAATTTGTTAGCTTTATCGTTGAGTTTATTTATGAGTTGTTATGACTTGATCATCCGCAAATTGTACTTAACGCTCTTATTGACGTTGTCGAATGCTTCATTTATCATGCGTTCGGTATAGATAGAGAATGTAGTGGTGATAACAGACATCCCTGCCATATTCCTTGTTCTATCTCCGCTGGATCTGATTCGTTATTTTCATTTTTTCCGTTTGATTGATGTAGAAGTATTGAATGAGTCTTGTCTTTTCAGTCAATTCCTATTCTTTTCAATGTTTCCATGAGTATTTTCCAATTTACATTGTCAAATGCCTTTTCAAAATCAATATTGTTTTATTGTTATTGTTTTATTTTTTTTCTATGATTGTTCCCATTGTTCCTATGGCTTCCTTGGTTCCACATACACTTCTAAATCCCAATGTGTCTTTCCTATGTAATTTTTGGCTTTTGTCTCAATTTTCTCTTAATAAGAATCCTTAGTCTGAACATACAGTTGCATTAGGTTTCTTCTTTAATGGTATTATAATTGATTTTCACAAATCATTTGGCCATGTTATACATGTCATTGTAATTTCGGTAAGCCGTTATAATGCAGTTGGCTCAAGTGCCTTCAGTAATTCAGATGGTATGTCAACCTTCGCTTTTATTCTTTTTCATATGTTGAATGATTTTTCATTTTCTAATTGTAGTTCTTCTTTGTCTTGTTGTAAAGATCTTCTATGTATTCTTTCCATCGATTTCTAATTTCAGTTTCATTTGTGAGCAACTTTCCATCCTTTATTTGAATAATGTATCCTTTATCTAATGCATTTTGTGCATTCCTTCATTTTATGATACATTAAGTCTGTTCTTCCTTTAATTTCCATATCATGAATGTCCGGGCAAGTTTTTTGCCGGTAATTCTCGAATCCTTCATGTATTTCTCTTCTCAGTTCATTATTTAATCTTCTGTAAGTTGTACGAGCTGTCCATTCTCATCATTAATGTTCTTCTATTTTCTACGTTCTTCCATTTTAGCAACCATCCAAACTGTTATCCATGTTTTTTTCGGGTGTACCTCAATTGAGATCATGAAGTCTGTCGTTTTTCTGGACTATCTTAATGACTCTTCCAGTGTGGTGTCTGTCGATATTGATTACTACTCCTCTTTGTTGCTTCTTGCCGCCTAAGTAGATAATTATGATTCGTATTTGTGAAATACGCCGTTTCGCTAAGTACTAATAGGTTGATTTTGTGTTTCTTCATTTTATCTTGAATATTTTCAAGTTTTCCGTCATATTGCATCGTTCTCATGTTCCAAGTACCAAACCGTAGTTCGTTTCAATATTTTCGGTTATTGATAGGGTGGCTTAACGTAACCCAGTGGATTCTTAGCAACCCCTGCCTTTTGACATATCGAGCCATCACCGGAGTCCTAGTTCAACAGGCCGCTGGGGACTAAGGACCGTGTATTTATCTCGTTTCCCAAGTGACAGTGGTTTCTCCCCTTGCTTTGTCACAGCTATTGAAGCCAATTTTAGGAATGGGATTCGCTATGCATTCATTATACTGCACATTGACGGTTGTGTGAAGGCAGGGCCGCCACCGCTAAATATGATTTGGAAAAGGGTTTTAAGAACATCAAACAACAAGCAAAAGAGAAATTGCTACAGCAAAATAGTCGAAAAACGGAACCACAAAACTCTTTTTTTTAAATACTTTTCAATTTGACAACTTACACTTTCAAAAATAACTCATTTTAGACATTGGTGATTAAGGCGCAAGCCTACACCTTTTCGTGGATGTGGTGGGACTTAAATAGCAGTTTCCAATTTGGACATAATGTATTATGGGACATATTAAATTTGCTTTCCAGTGCCGCAATCAATTTACATTGAATTACTTTATATTGCCACACCTTCGGAAAAATCAGATTTTTAACATAAGTGGTTAAAGCCATCATAGATTGTGATAGGGACACCAGAGAGCAAGAATGATAAAACTTGGCATAGGAAAACAGCCTCAGATAGTCAAAAACAAAGTCACTAAACGCCATTTTTAAAACTATTTTTGAATTTACTCCGTAATCTACTACATATTTGACGGAAATGTGGGGGCTGGGCCGTTACTGACAACATAAAATTTGGACAAGCGTGCCAGGAACATCAAACACGAAACAAAGTAAACATGGGGCAGTGGAATAGCCTTTACGATCTAATAAAAAGTCGAAAAACATCACAAAATTTAATTTTGTAAAACATTTTTAAAAATTGGTATTAAAGTTTTTACAACTTAAACTTTTGAAATAACTGTTGAGTATGGGTGATTGGGGCAAGTCTACACTTTTGCATCAATATGGGGCCTAAGGGGAGTATCCAATTTTAAAATGGTGGTTATAGGGATATTATACAGTACATCAAATTAGTTTGATTTAAAATATATCCACTTGCATTTAAAAACAAGGATTTTGGACATGGATGACTAGAAGTATCCTAGATTTTGGTGGATTGTGGGGCCGTATCTGGCAATACACAATTTAGACATGGGTCCTAATAGAGTATCCTAGATGTTAACTCGCATAACCCAATTTGGACAAGGATGTACCACCAATCTAGATTTTATTTTCATTTCTTAGCCCGTTACATCGAGAAATTTAAAATAAGGCGCAATTTATAGAAAACACTTCAAAGTGTGCATCACTATAATTTGCATTTGGACAAGCATTCTAAGAACATCTAATAACGAGCAAAAATAAAAACTGGTGCAATAGAAGTCTGTAGAAACTAATAAAAGTAAAAATCGGAGTCACAAAATTCCATTATTAAAATATCTAAAATTTTAAATGAAGTTTTTAGACAACCTATAGCTTCTGAAACAACGGTAGATGCTGGACATGGATGACTAGAGCTATCCTGGATTTTTAGAGGCTGTGGGGCAGTAACTAGCGATACAAAAGTTGGACATGGGTACTTTAAGGATCAAGCACCACACATTTGCAACTACGGTGAAATGAATCAGTTTTACATCGTAAAACAACCCTCCTGTCTAGTTTTCGCTATTTCCCGCAAACATTTTTGAAGTCTTAATTAACTCAAGCTAAAATTAGGCGGAAATTATAGAAAACCCTTCAAAGAGTCCACAGCTATAATTTTTATTTAGCAAAACAATCCACATTTTGCACAATTTCAGGAAAACTAGCAAACTTGTTTTCGTCAAAGTTGGACATAAAACCGCCAAATAGAGCATTTTCTGAATTAACGGCTTTCCTACCACATTCGACTACAGCGCATCTACATAATAAAAGAAGAATGTTGAAAAAAAATAGAACATCCTTTACGAAGAGTTTAAAGTTTCAACTCCGATTATCACAATTGGATTTGTTTGAATATTACCCAAACGAATCCGAAGTTTGGTATAACTTTCTCATCCCTAAAAGTAGTGCATGAAATTTGCTACTACCAAAATGATTGTGTATAGTATTTATTTGACTAGCACAAAACAATCAAAAAGTCGGATTTTGTAACTGGTTGACTAGCGACAACCACATTTTATTGGGGTGTGAAGGCGGAGCAACATTATACAATCTTTATATGATTGTTAAGGAATCGGAGCACAACAATCAAAAACTTGTAGGGTAAATAGGCACCATTGCAACATACGATAGGGACTAGAATAGCTTCTATGAACCCATAAAAGTCGAATATTTGATATTTTAAATCTGGTATTGAAGTTTTTGGACAACCTTAAAGTTTCTGAAACAAGTGACGTTGGACACTTGTGAATAGGGAAAGCCTACACTTTAACGTGAATCGTGAATGTGGGAGTCTAAGAGGCAGTATCTAATTTGGACTTAGATATTGCACATCAATTGTTTAAAAAGAGGTATTAAATTAGTTTGAATTTAACTAATTTAGATAAGCCACTAGCATCGGAAAAATCGAATTTTGGACATGGGTGTCTATAGATTTTTAGGGCGCAATTTGGACATGGGGTACTCTAAGGATCAAGCACAACACTGTTGCAACTACAAGACAACTAAAGAGTCGGATTTGTACCTGGATGAGTTGGGCCAACCACATTTTAAAGGGGTGGGGAGCCCCACCGGCAATATTATACAATCTTGACTTGGGTGCAAGGGACCAGAGAACAAGATAATAAAATTTAGTGTAGGATGTCAGCATCTACGAGCCGTACATAGTCGAAAAACAAAATGACAAATTCCATTTTCACTATTTTTTAATTAATGCAGTAATCTACTACACACATGACGGGCATGGGAGCATGCCCCCATCGGTAACATATGATTTGGACAAGGTTTCTAAGAACATCAAACAACAAGCAAAAGAGAAATTGGTGCGGTGCTGCAGAATAGCCTCTACGAACCAATAAAAGTCGAAAACGGGAACCACAAAATTTTATTTTATTTAATACTTTCCAATTGGTATCAAACTTTTTGGACAACTAACAGTTTCCAAAATAATTCATGTTGGACGTGGGCGATTTAGGCGCGAGCCTGCACTGTTTCGTGGATGTGGGGCTCAAATAGCAGCTTACAATTTGGACATGGGTGTGTTATGGGACATTGGATATATTTTCCAGTACCGCAATCAGTTTTTTTAAACATAACCCACAACTTCTGAAAAATCGGATTTTGGACATGAGTGACTAAAGCCAATGTAGATTCTTAAGGGGGGGGGGGGGTGGGGATACTGGGGTGTTCAAGCAACACGTTTGCAATTTTAATGTCAAATGAATAAATATTAAAATTGTAAAACAACCATCCGTCTAGTTTTTAATTGTTATTTTAACCTATGTAATTTGTGCCTCACCGAATTGTGATTAAAACTCGTTAAACATGGGTTTGTGGGGTTTTATTTGTGTCTATTACCATATCAACTGTTACTTACACTGTAAATTTTATATAATGATTGTTTTTAGCCAGCTTGCCTATGTGCATGCTATATTTATTATTTTATATTTGTTTAATCTATGTATTTTTCTCTAGTTATAAAATAAAATTCGTTATTATTAACTAAATATTGAGATCCGTGTCTTATTTTTTACTGCATGTACTCTGTCATAGAGGTATCTTTTTTCACTGCATAGGTATAAATAAAACCCGCATACAATATATTGAACTCAGTTTAACGACTTTGGGTCCCGCCGCAGGCTTTAGATTAATAGAAACAGTGATATTGAATCCAAAAAGTAGTGATCATATACTCGTAATATCAAAAGTAAAATTACAGCATAACGGGTTAGAAACCTATCTTATAAATATCAAGGAATACAAACGGCTATAAAAATGATAAAACTGATAAAATATTGCAAATAATTTCAGGCAAACGGGATCTTCACAGCCGTTAATTGCAACCTATCTTAAAGAAGCATTAATATGCCTTGACGGGTTAAATACAAGAAAATGTAGAAATTTATTATAACATATACACCTAGTTATGAAAAATATTTCGAAACCATTCTAACTTGCAAATGTTGAATTTTTAAACATTTTTCTTGATAAAATTACAGCTTTCCTCAAGCCATAAAAATTATACATACGAGTACTTCAAGCTCTGTATACCTACTTCTATTTCGTTGTGCTTATACAAAATAAAAGACACAGTTCAGGTATCAATCAGGAACTATCTCTGGATATCAATACCTACTACTTATGTAGAAAAATGATCAGATTTAGTCTAAGACAAATCTTCATATAGTTAAAATTTCGAAGAAGATGAACATAAAATAATATTTGTATACTAAGTAACTAGACAAAACAATATTTTTCTTAAAACTTGTGAAACAAAATTGAACCACAATAGTGTGGAGCATATGTACTTAGTAAAACTTTAGTGATTTTGAAAATAAAACGATTCGATTGATCAAAATCTTGGATTACTGTTGAGTTTAATTTAATCCCTCGTGGTAACAACTATTTTTGGGGAAATTGATTTTTAGATAACTGTAAATATTTTGAGAAAGTTCTGACTCAAATTAGGTATACATACCTACTTATCAAATAAAAATTGTACTAAACTGCCAATCCAATCTAAATTTAGAAACAAAATGCTTGCGCAATATAAGAGCTCCGAGAAAATCAAATTCCTTTTGAATGAATGACTAAAAATCGGATATCTAGCGATAAATTCGGTGAAGAATAGTAAATACATGTAGAACCAAATTTATATCCATTTTCTGATCCAAAAAAATCCCATTAACAATTTTACAATTGAAAATTCAGGTTGAAAGTTTATAATTTTATGTATTGGTCAAATCTCAAATTAGTTTCAAAATTTAAAGCATTTCTATGAAGTTACAGATCAATTTAAATATCATATAGCCGATAACGTCATTGTTCCAGCCATTTTTTAAATAATCACAATAATTATTTTCGACTTTTTAAAAATAACTTTCTTATTTGAGTTAGCAGGAACAGTTGTACCAAACCGTGTTTGATTTTGATAATTAAATAAAATATATCGATTTTTTTGGTATTTTTCCTGAATGCATTTTCCTAAGGTATAATTATAGATATTCAATTATATATACGTTGGTGGACATAATAAATGAACCCATAGGAAATATTGCATTGTTTCTATAGAAAACCAATAGTTTTAAATCTTAAAAATTATAGCTAGCAATAGTTATCTTAAAAGTAAGATATTTATTAGGACTGAGAAAGAGAACATTCTAAACTTTCATGTACCAAATTAAAAAATGTTCAGTAGTAATTACGTGAGTGAACTTAAAAAAATGCTAAATTTTAATATTCAAACGTTAAAAAATCAATAATCACAAACACGTTTGATACTATTGATTTTTTTATGTTTGAATATTGAAGTTTAGCCATGTTTGAAGTTCATTCACGGTGTTAATAATGAACATTTTTAAATTTGGTTTTCACCACTTGAAAGTTTAGATGTTCTCTTTCACAATGTAATAAAATATTTTTTTAAATTTTATAGATTGCTATGAATTTTTTTAGTCAAAACTAATGGTTTTATATAGCAACAATGCAATATTTTCCTAGGAGTTCATTTATTTTGTATATCTATATAATTTAATATCTATGTATGTGTATAATGTATCAAATGTATCTTTGGGGGAAACCCTTTGTGATCACGAGAGATTAATATCCACAGGGTATTCTCCAGTTCCATAAAATGGTAGAAAATAAACGGTCATCTTTTTTATTGTACTAAAAAATTCAACGTACTTAAGGAAACCTGATAACAGGCAAATAAATACAAATAAACCACTTCCAGTTTTAAATACATCATTTGACAGGCAGGGACGTAACCAGTTGAACACTTCATAAAACTTCATTATTAACCTTCCATTTTAATTTTTGCAACAACGTCATATTACGTAAAATATGATTAAATCAGAAGAGAACATAGGTCTTACTAAAAATATGAAATAAGCAGTTTAAAAAGTTATGCCTAATTAATGTGAGTCCTGTAAATGAAAACAACTTTAACATTAGTTTAATGCTTCATCGTCACAGGGGCGCGAGAGTGTACATCACATGCTAGATATTTTTTGGAATTGCTAAAAAACAACGGCACCCATTTTACTGGAAATCTGTTATGCTACAATAACATTCTCTTGCGCATTTATTTGTGATCAGACCCCCTAAGATCACGTGATGGCCCTTTGAAAAAAATAAGGTTGGTCCAAATTTGTAAAAAAAACAATATCCATTTCTGAAGTCAAATCAAGGACAACAATAAGATACTATTTGACATGTATATGTATTACAGACATTTTTTGAACATATTTTACGGAATTTTACAAATATTGATTTTTATGACCAAGTTGCAACCTGAGAGCCACAAAAATTTCGATCAGTTAGATTTGAATTTAAAAAAATAGTTTTGCCTAAATTTCATTATAAAGGCTCAAGCAAAATGATGAAAGAATGTCGCTCCAAAAAAAGTTATTAGCTTTTTGGCCATTTAGATACTAGAAATTTAGATACTGGAAAAAAAAAAAGAAAATTTTGCTTTCAAATACACATATAGGTACTTATTATCTGACATATTACTAGTGTGCCAAGTAAAAAATTCATAGCTTCATCTAAAGTCTGATTTTTTGAGCAGGCTCAGTTAGTTGATGCGTTAAAAATAGAAAATTTCAAAAATTCTATTTTTACAACTAAAATAAAGTAAAAACCATTACAGTCGATGTAAAAGAGCATAATAAGCTACTTAAAATAATTTTGCGGATTAAGGTTGCCTTTTAAAAAAAAGACTTTTACGGACCTATCTGTCCTGCAATAGTGGCGCGATATCTCAGGAACTATAAAAGTGAAGCATTTACAAATTTAATACAATATTTCCAATATGTTTCCGGTAACAACACTCAATTTTAAGAAAAATTCAGATGTTTCCTTTCGATTTGAGAGCCACTTCAGTAACTTTGGCCAAAAATATTGATTTTTTTCCCACAAAAATTTGACCATCAATAAATATTTGAAAAAATATATCGATTATTATTTATTAGGTTCTAACAGATCTACCCACCAAATTTGAAGTCAATCAGACAAAAATTATAAGTTTTGGATGTCATCGGCCTCAAGCTCGGCACCATTATCATTTAAAATAAAAGTTGTCGATCAATCTTTACAGGTACCTGTGTACCTAATTTAAACCTAATCCATCCACGGAAAGTATGAAAAACACCCTGACGTCCAGGAGTCAATTTCATTATGTTAAACCAATATAGAAATAATTTAATTCCAACTACGTTTTTGATAATCCTATTGCCTTAAAGTTAGGTATCATCATTTGAATTTGAGTAAACTGAATAGTTACATACTTAAAACTTAAGAATTTAATTCATTTTGTGTATTTTCTTTAACCCTATAAACCCGACCTTTTTTTGTACTGTTCTAGCCTGGCATGTGCAGTTGGGACCCACCCCTGTTTTCAGCTCTCATTGATGACTTTACATTGTTTTATTTTTAGAGCTCTTATTATCAACAAATCGCAGTCTTCAGATGCAACAGTAAAATCGTGATTAGCTGTATCGATTATTTTTAGGTGATCACAATACCGTGAATTGCAGTAGTCTAGTACTTTACAACCAAGTTTGATACTATTTTTCACATCTTATCCTTTAGGTTGTAACAATTATCCTTTATTAATTTCTATCTGATTTCATGATCAAAACGGATGAAACAAGTAAAATCAGCTGTTCCGCAACGGCACATGTCAGGCTAAATAGGGAGTTTGGTAAAAAATATTGATTATTTTGCCCATTCTTTTTATATTTAGAAAATATTTATAGATTGTATTTGTGAATGCCTAGTGAACCTACACACTAAATTTGAAGTTATTCATGTAAACTTTTTATTTGGACCTTATGACGTCATCAGCCCTAGCAGTTTTGATTATAAAATTCCAAATGATTTAATGATCAAAATGGGCGTAATCATTAATAAGGCAAAGTCATAAGAGACCAGTTTAAAATCACTTACAGTAACATAAATAACAACAAAACAGGTAGGGAGTGCCACTGCGGCATCTCTCATGTTAAATAGGGTGCTAGAATTTATTGTTATAGACATTAATAAATTTTAAATTAATTTACTGCTTTTGCTTGTTGAGCATCATGATAAGTATACGGTGGTCCAGAATTCATCATCCAATATTTTCATAAAGAGACGATATTGATCAATAATCTCTCTATGCATCTATGGTGGATAAACTTTTTCAAAACGGATTGGCGCCATCCATTATTCTGAGTTGTTTGAAATAATTTGAGGATAAATTTTCCTAATCATTATTTGGCAAGAGTGGGGTATTAAATGCATTTACAATGCTCAAACCTTGATTAATTTGTCTGAGGAACAGTAAAAGTGCGGCTTAAAATACACTAATGGGACATCATCTCTCAACAGCTGTTCCTAAGCTTGCCAATCCATCGATTATTAGGAAATTTGATATCTACGGTCATAATATCTTTTATAGCTCAGATGCAAATGGGTGATGTCCTATCCTGCTGAAATCAATATTTATCGTTTTGAAGAAGCATTTTATTGAGGATAAAAGCTTTCATTTCAAATTTGAAATATATGTGAATGCATACCTATTGAGAAATTTTGATCATCAATATTATTTCCTTTTAAAGAAAAGTTCGACGGTTTGTATCTAAACATTTAATTACTATCTTATGGCTATATATATTTTAAACAATGTAACAAGGACTTCTGGAACAGTCTACATACTTAAGGTGTACAAGAAGTTCTATTGACGTATTGTTGCGAGATTATTTGTCTGTCATCCTGTTCTTTTTGTGATAAGGTAATATTTAAAATATCCTAATGATCGTTTTCTGATAATAATAGAAAATTATTTTTCACTGACTTGTTTATATACCATTATGAATATTGACTTTTCTTAAATCATAACTTTCTTGGTCTTATTTGTCTAATTTTATGGAATTCATCACTGACATATTACTCAATAAAATTTGTTAAAACGAATAGGAATGGATCGTTTGTACACCTGAATGACATTTATATGCCTTAACTTTACATTTTATAAAATTTGTGCCATTCAAAAAACATCTGGTTACGTTCCTGATGGGTATTATGTCATTAGTTACAATAATCATGGTATACTCTGGTACAGAAAAATGCTTCCAATTATGGCAGTAAAATAATAAGTCATCCAGAAGACAATGTTCTTGTTTTACTATTAACAGGATCACAACTAATAAGCTCCATATATTTGACATATATTCATTTACAAACTTGCATAAAATGCAAAATCTAAATGACTGAATGTTCAACTTCTATACAAATTGAATGATTTACGTGCTGATTAAATTTATTGAGATCAATCGTGTCAATTGTGCAAGAACTAGGATTTCAAGTACCTGTAAAAACAATAATTTTGCTTTTATTAGGTACTATCAAAAGATATGAGATTTAAATGAAATATGACAATATAAAATACAAATATTCATTTTTCTTAAGTCACCATAATAAATATACCTACCTGTTTCCATTTACAATCAGGGAGCAAAAAAGCGGATTTTAGACAAAGTGTGAAAGATTTCTCAACACATTTAGAATTTCTGATAGGTCCTTATTGATAATCCACCGGGTGACACAGTGGAACCCTTGAGGATTTTGAAAAATGGTTTCCATCAATTTTGAAGTCCAAATTGCAGCTAACGGAAGCCAGTTAGACTATGGAAGGTCACCTTATGACGTCAGACTATTTTTATCCAGAAACATTGGAAAAATAATCTAAATATGAATTTAGACATAAATGTATTTTAAAAGTTATAGATATAGAGCTAATACTTCTTTTGAAATCAATATTTAACTGATAAAATATTTACTAAAACCAAAGCGGTACAGAATGGTTTTGAGATTTACTAGGAGTAATTTTGGAAGTTCTTTTAGGCCATATTATGATTGCTATATGGTATAATCATTTCAATATCTATTTCTATTCTAAAGTCAGTTTTCTATTCTTCTAATGCAATTATACTAGAAGGAGCCAGAGGTTCTGAAAGGTACTTCGAAGCTATTTGACAAGTCCTTAAAGGCAGAAATTCGCTTCAATCAGTAGCTTCTCTTATTTTTAGATTCTATAGACAATTGTTTATCTTTGGGTTTATCATAGTGGGTTTCTAAGCTTCTCTAAGGCATTGAAGATCTATAACGTGGTTATTAGAACTACTGGAATTTACTTCTCCAGCTCCCAAAGGCAAGAATATGGTTTCAAATAGCTCAATAATTAACATTAGTGCAAATATGTTGTCCCTAATGAGATATTGAACTGATTGGATCCATATTCTCACCTCATGAACTTTGAAAATGGCTTTTAGTAGCTCTCTGAATCAGTTTGGAACACCTTTATCTTAATGTAGTACTATCAATTTAAACCCAGAATGTGGCTGCAATCATCTAGGGAGAATGTATTTGCACCTAATGTTGAACTAATTGAAACCATATTCTGGCCTTTGGGAACTAGCTTCCAGTAGTTCTCAGAACCACTATAGGCATCTTCAATGCCTTATTGAAGCTTAGAAATTGGGATTAGAAAGATAAACAATTGTAGAATCTAGAAATGTGATAGTAGAAATTGATTGAAGCCACGTTCTTTTTTAAGGACTTGTCAACTAACTTCGAAATACTTTTGAAAACCACTTCTAGTGCTTTACAAAAGCTTAAGTATCTATATAATGGCATTAGAAGAATACAAAGTATTAAGAGATAATGAAGTGTTTGAAACCAAATTATTGTCTCAAAGACCTGTTAAAATAGCTTCCAGCAAATTTCATTACACTTCTGAATCACTTGGGTTCTGATCTAGTACCATCAGCTAAATATTGGTGTCAAATTATGCATGAGTTATATTATCTACAACTTTTAAAATACATTTGTATGGAACAAAATATTTCCATTTATTTCTAAATTCATCTTTTATACTATTTGTCCAGGTTTCTGACTAAAATTGGCCTATGACATCATCAGTATACACTCCAAGATGTATATCTACAACTTATAAAATACATTTTATGGAACAAAATGATTCCATACACCTATGCATAAATTCATCTTTATACTATTTTCCCATAGGTACTTCTGACTAAAAATAGTCAATTACTGTAATGAGAATACATTCTATGGTTTAAATAATGGTGTCAAAAATGTTTAGTTATATATCTACAACTTTTAAAATATATTTATATGTAATAAAAATGTCCCCATTTATGTCTAAATTCATTTTTATATTACTTTCCCATTGTTCTGGCTAAAAATAGTTTATGACGTCATAAGGTAACCTTGTATCATTTTCAAAACTGATTTTGAAAACTGTCGGTATATTTGTATTAAATGGTCTAAATTGCTTCCTTTAGCTGCAATTTGGACTTCAATATTGATGGTAGCCATCTGGGACATCTTGAATTTTTGAAATCCTTAAAGTAGCCAAGGTGTCACCCGGTTGATTATCAATAAGGACCTATCAGAGATACAAAATATATTAAGAATAACTTTGAACCACATTTTGCACACTCCAACTGCCTATTCCCCTGATTATATAGGAGAATTCTATATAAACATTTTCAACTAATAGCTATTAGTTGAAAATAGTTTTTGTTTTACACCTGTCTATATTTGCTTGAATTTGTTACATGAAACTAAGTAACCTTAAAGTAAAATCAATTAGAACAATATCTATGTATGTACTGAGCAATGCTACTGCTAATTACTCACTTAGCTGCCCAATCAGGACGGGTTCCATGTACAGGGACATGTTTCTGGGTCATTGAGGGTGGTGGAGCATGATTCAACAGGTTACTTCCAATCGATGGTTTCTTAGTATTCCAAGGGAAACTTGGGTTTTGATAGCCTAAAAAGGTGGATAAAGAAAATATTTTTTCCTTAAAAATTCATCAAAAATTAGATTGTTTAGCTATTTGTTAAAATCTAATTACTAAATTCATTTTAAAGCAACTGAATAAGAATAACGATAAAATATTTAATTTATAATTATGGAAAACTCCATACATCAAAAAGTTTGATAATGACTCCAAATTTTTTGGAGTATTTTTAAACTTTATAAAAAATCAGAGAATTTACTTACGAATCATAGAATCCTGATTATTGTTTTTATTTCCAAAATAACTTGAGTTTGGATTTTGATTAGATAGTAAACCTGTGTTGGCATTGTCAGTGACGTTTATTAAGTGATGCCTATTATTGTGACTGCTTTGTTTGGAATTTACTCCAGGTTGATAACGAGCTTTTGATTTGTAAAATGAAGATGCAGATACTTTTCCAGAGGCTTTTCGTGCTAATGCTGAATCACCATCTCTTGGTATGCCTCCTGATTTTTTGGAATGAGCTATTGACCCTATCGACCTTTTAGGAATAAAACATATATTCTAATAGATAGAATGATGATAAAAAATCTGTCTATCTATTACAGTTTTAGTTTGTACATATAGTTTGTCGATACTTTTAAAACTAAATTCAAATTTAATAGTAGATTTTCAATCCGAAGTTACTTATTTACCTATTTTATGCTCTCCAAAATTCTATTGGAGCTGGATTACCGATATAAAAAATTCTTACTCAAGTAAATCATCAATGTTAATCGATTCCCTTTTCCTTGTGAGTTGATGGCCAGTCGGAAATTGTGAAGGTTCGACAGATTTTCCTTTTCCATTCATACTATCCACTGGAGCATTGTAATTAAATGTTTTCTGTTGTTGGTTGGACATTAATTGTTTGTATTTTTTATCCATATCAGGGCCAGAAGTAAATGAAAAGTTAAATTCGTCCATCGTATTGTCCTGTTCCATAGTTTCCTTTGTAACTGGAGGATTCTTTTTATTAGAGATACTCAAATCAAAGTCCATTTCAAGTGAATCACGTCGATCAGGAATTCCCCAACGTCGCCTATCTGTCTTACTAGCCATCTGTGGAACTGTCACAGGTTCATCAATCTAAAATTGAAAACTGCTCATGTACAAATCAATGACAAATAATGAATTCATATCGTATTGTACGGATTAACTCTGATAAATATAAATTTAACCCTTCGTAGGTAGACTTTAGGGGGGGGGGAAGGAGGAAATGGTTTGAATAAAATTTGGAATCAGTTGACCAAATTCTCTTACGGATTATTTTACGTAAAATGTTTTGGTTTGAATCACCTATGGTCAAGGGATGGCACTCTGAAAATTTTTTTTTGTCCAAAATTGGAAAAATGACTTTTTACAAAAAATTCAAACGTGAAATAACAAAATTGATTAAATGATTAATATTTAGTAGATATACTGTGAACAGGTTATTAATTAAGATACGAGTATATTCCGAGTTTTAAAAATATTGATTTTTTACCAGGGGGAAACCTGAGAGTTATTTTTGTAATTTAAAAGAACGTAAAAATCTATTTTACGACCGTGACCAATCCAACCATTATACAAACCTAGCACCTTCGGTCATTTCAGTATAAATACAAAGTGGAATATGCAAACATAAAATCAAGTTAGTTTTTACGTTTTGTGTGCCACGGTGATCTTTTCCAAGTGTAGGAAATTCAAATTCCTTTTCCTGGGTGCGAGCAGTAGCGCTGGTTCTTCCGCCTAAATTTTGTTGACGCAATGGATGACGATTGGCATTTTGACATACCAGACGCTGACCAGTTTTGAAGTAGGAATGTTGTAAAGCCTAAAAATTGAACAAACTAGACAGGTGATTGATTCATTGACCAAATTTTAGTACATGTATGTACCTTGTTTGATACCTCTAGAATCCATGTCCAATTTTATGTTGTCTGTAGGAGCTCAGCCCCATACTGCGGGATGACTTTAGTGACCCACAGACATGATTGTGATATCTAAATAAATTTAATGCAAACTAATTTTTTGGTACTACTTGTGGCAGAATTACCACTCTCGAATTTGGTGGGATAGCGGCAGCACAAATTCGATCTAATAATTGAAAAGTGTCTTTTTAGAAAACTTATGTCCAAATTTGACAAAAAATCAATGCTAAATTTCCTTGAATTTGAACACTATGAAAGTTGTTATTGCATGCTTTTTTGGTGTTATAGATTTGAGTTAATGCCTCATAGTCACCGGGAGGGGGGGTAAAGCTAACCCCCTAAGGCATTTTGCAAATTGCTTAAAAAGACCCAACAGATTGCCATGAAATATTATGGAATTTTTAATGTAAAAATATTAGTTCTGACCCCATAATGAGGTTGGACCAAAAAGTACTTTTAGCAAAAAAAATCAATCCTGAAGCCAACTATCATAAAATTGATTAATATTTGGCATATTGGTATGTTGCAAATATATCACAGTTTGATATTGATTTTTGTGACCAGGAGGCAACATGAGATAAAAAAGGATAATTTTTATTTATTGATTTAAATCATCTGTCAATTTTACAACAATTTCATTGTTTGACATCTAGAATGGGTTTTCTAAAAATAATTCATTTTGTCAATAGTGTGTAACCAGAGAGTCCCAATTTTATCCATTTATCTTCTATTTAAAAAGACTGCCGTATAGATTTTTTTAAACTTCTCTATGGCACCCCAGGGGTGTTTGGTCGAACTAACGTACCAACAATAAACCCATAGACTTATAGGAAACATCCCACATTGGAAGAGAATGGACGTATATCGATTTCCAGCAGGTGGCTTTGGGAGCAGCTAACCACCTAATGGCCCTTCTAATGTTAAATTTCTATCTATCTAAAAAATAGAATTTTACATGTTTATCAAATTGGCCTAAATTTTAAGGTACTGACTTCTGTTGATGTTCCAACTAAGTAAAAAAGATTGGCGTGGTCCTGGCGTTCACTGGAAATGCATTTTTGTAAATAATATTCTATGTTATTTTTTTATTAAGGTCATGTATTTTACATGTTGGTTACTTGCAAGTAGTATAATCTAATAATAATTTAAATATAATTAACACTATTTTCCAGGTGCCCATGCGCTTCACCCAACGGAAACGAGGTCACAACAGTGACCTATCTTAATGGACGTCTGCCATTATTTTAATAGTATCTAAGCCAACAAGAGGACCTTAAATGATCCTTCCTAAATTAAATTCCTATCTCTCAAAAATCTATATTTTTTCGTTTATCCAATTCGCTTCAAATTTAGGGATTTAACTTCTGTTGATGTAATATAAAAGATTGGCGTAGTCATAGGTTCAAAGGAAATATGTTTTCTGTAAAATATTTTATATATTTTTTAAAATTATGTATTATCTATATACTACTGGCAAGTAGCACTGTATTCAATCTTAATTTTAATGAAAACCTATTTTCGGTGAACTTAGGACCACGCCAATTTTTTAAAATTAATTGTAACATCAACAGAAATCAGTTGCCTAAATTTGAGGGATATGAATTTAACATTATAACCTATTATAAGGTCCTCTTGGGTCTTAGGCACCGATGAGACAATGACAGAGGTCCAGTTTTATTATACTAAATTTAGTATCTAACCATTAGGATAGGTGGCTGTTGAGACCTTCTCCTTCTGTTCTGGCTAAAGCAAAACTCCATTGCCTAGGACTCCAGAAAAGGGTTGTTGAGATCATCCATGGGAGCTTGTTGGCTAGTCCTCCCAGTGTGGGTTATGAATTTGATTACATCTGATGGATTTGACCATAGGTCAGATGATGTGGACAGTTAAATATGTGTAATGTGTTGTGGGGTGATTGCTTGCATGATGGACATATGTTAGCTATATTG
>JAUYWI010042563.1:0-18152 GCA_034780595.1 Parotoplana pacifica
GAAAAGATACATCCCTGACGACAGGACACACTTAAGAGTGATCATTATTCCACCTAATCTTTGCGATTTGGTTCCGATAGAGTGCCTTTCATCAAATTGATAGTATGAGTAGGGAAACCAAGCATTGATAAGATTTCCCAGAGTTGTTTGTGGCTAATATCATCAAATACTTTGCTATAGTCAATGAGGGTGATCTGGCTCAATTTGACATGTCATTTATCTTTTCAATCACCGATTTCAGAATTGCCAGCATGCTTGAGGTGCCTTTTCCTGCTCCAAAACCAGCTTGGTCATCTAGAAGTTTTTTGTCAATTTTTCCATTTATACGGTTAAGAAAATTATTTGGCATGGGGTATTATGAGCTCAATAATACGGTAATTACCACAGTCTTTCGGATTACCTGCTTTGTGGAGTACAAAATTCTTGTTCTTTCCAAGCTTCAGGCAATTGTTATGTATTTCGGATCTGCACACAGTGATTGTGTAGGGTTTTGGTTGCCAAGTCACCAGAGCATTTGATGAGGTCTGCAGGCATACCGTCCAGTCCTACCAATTTGTTCCAAGTCCGTAGTGTCAAATGCCACCAGTCAGCTCTATGCCTGCCTTCCCCTACTTTGGCATGAAATCTTTCATCACAATTCAAGTCTCATTGTATTTGAATTGTTCAACAACGGGCTGTAATTTCTCATGGAATACGATGGAGGTCTCTTTATCATGAGTGTTAGTAGGTAATTGGGAAAGGTTTGGTATTGAATTTGGCAGTAAGAATGGGGTAGCCGGGTTGTAAGTAATGCTACTTTTCTTTGACTTTCCACTCACAATCAAGACGACTCCGTTTTGGTCAGTCTTTTCTTCAGTTCTGCTGAATATAATAGTTCTGTCAACACTGTCGAAATATCCACTGCCATTCCATCTAGTTTTCAAAATATCAACTATGTTAAGTCCAAGGTGATTTAGTTCTTTGATCAGAGCATGAAGTTTGTCTGTTTCCTTCATTGTACGAACATTCCAGGTTCCAAGCAGATTTTTATTTCATTTTCTTGATTTTATCTTATGTTTCACAGTAGCTATCCGACGGTTGGATCCTACCTTCTGATCATAAATTTTCCTACCAAACAAGGGTTCATCCAGTTGAGTTTACTGGCCCCATTTACGTCGATGTGTTTGTTTCGATTGTTCTTCATATTACATTGCCTTCTACCGAGTATTTTTATTGAGACACCATCTCTATCTAGCTGGCCGTTGTCTCAAGTGGAGCTCATTCACCCTTAAAACAGGTCTTGCTTTTAATATGTGGGGGTTGTTAGTCACCCTCCTCACCAGAGATCTGGTAGGGGAACCGGTTTAGTCGCCGATCACCGTACAAAATGAATTTATCTATCACTTTATAAATGTTAAAATAACATATTTCATTTACCAAAAGATAGTTAAAATTTAATATACTCATTTAGTATATTCATTTATAAGTACACAGTTATGGGATAAAAATAAGAAAAAGAAAACTTTTACGAAAATCACCTTCTTTATTGTCACTTCGATTATATGTATATACAGGGTTGGGCAAAAGTAACACTATTTATGCAAAAAATCCCAACAAATAACTTTTATAAATTTCATGGTGCTCTATTTTTGTACACAACAATGCCTATCATAGATTTTCCTAAATTGTTAAACATATAAAGCAAAAGTAAATTGTAATTTAAATAGCAACTAAATTTAGTCTATGAAAATGCTTTTTACACGTTCCATGGTGCCACAACGCTATAAGTTTTAAGAGCGCTGCAATATGAAATTTTATGTATCAAATACTATGATAATAAAACATACCTATACATAGGTAGGTACCTAAATTTGTCTTCAATTAATATTTATACAAATTTTGTTCAATACCGATACATTCTTAACATTATTATAAATTTGGGAACGATACTTATACCTATTCTTTAAATTATAATGATAGGTATTGCTGTTATCATTCTCCCTCCTATCTACGCAAAACAAAGAGAAAGTCCATCCATTGTGGAGTCCAATAAACAACAATCAACAAACTACTTAATCAAGAGCCATCGAAATCCTTTGTTTTCTGGTCACCTTGGTAGCGCAATTATTAATTGTTTGATGATCATGCACAGTGCATGGAACCTACACAACAAATCGTCGTATTATACAGCATTGAAGAACTATACTAAATGGCTTAACTGTAGTTTAGACTTGCAGATCTAGCAAAAATGTCTCATCAGAAATTTACTCCTTCTATAAAGAAATCTCCACCAGTCTGTTATTTAGTATGTAATGATTGTTTCCAGTTTCCATGAGACAACAAGCGGTCTTGAACTAAGATGTCAGTTTCTCAGAGAATTTTTCGGTCGTGTAATTTTGTTGTCACATTAATCTTATTAAAACTTTAATTTGTTAAATAAAACAGATCACAAGTTTGCGTCCTCTACTTATAGAGACCTTCTCTTTTATTTAGCAAAAATATATAATTTTAGCTCTTTTTCATCCTTAAAGAAGCAGTTTTTCGCTTCTTTTACATACCTCCTACCCAGCTCATTTTGCAAATAAAATAGGCATATTTTTGTAATTTTGGATGGTTCGGTAACTATAATATAGAACCATTCTTACATATTTACATATTAGTTTGCACTTTTTGAGAGCGGATTTAGATTTATATATTTTAGCACGAAAATTAGGTAAATTAAATTATAAATTTTAAGTAAATTTACTAGAATCAAATACGTCGTTCAGCGTTACATAACAATGATGGCAGGATATATTTTGTTAGCTGCTCAAAGACTGTAAAAGCAATTTGTTCTTCCCATTACCTTAATCATAGAGAAGAGATGTGGTACCAATACAATACAATATGATCAGCAACATATTGGTGAATTTAAAACAATAGGATTCACTTTCCATTGTTTCATTTTATGCTTTATAATCATTTTGTCAGCATGATGTGTCATTGCGTAGTATGGTGTTTTGTAGGACGTTTTCAATTTACTTCTAGAAACTATTTGAAAATCAAAAACATAAAACCAACACAACGGGAATTTAGACGATCCGGTTTTATATAAAAAAATGTAAGACATTTTTAATATAAATTATGTTATCTTTTAATTTATTGATTAAATAAATTTGCATATTTAGAAATTAATCTTAACATTTTCGTTTTGTGAAAATTCAATATCAAATGTACTATATCTATCGAAAGAAATAATAGGTTTTAAAAAAGCGAGATAATGACGTATTTGAGATATCCAATCAGTACATATATTTCTGAGTTTCATATTTTGCCCATTTGGCAATTGAACACCACATATGTAGGCTTCTAGGTAGTACACCTACTAATAAAATGGTTTTACGATTTAAAAATATTGCCTATTTTTATGGCTTTTTGCAAACCATTAGCTTTACGAAAATCAAAGTAATCATATTATTATGTCTATCAATTTGTTTTCACTGAAAACATATTTATTGCAAAATTTATAATTTCAATTTTGAATTCACGCTATTTACCGATCTACTGTTTCTGTCATTTGGTAAAAATAATTTTTTTACAGGTTTAAATGTTATCATGATATATCATACATATTTAGGAAAAACGCAATTTTTATGCGATAGCCTATATATCTACCTGCATTGTATTAGTAAACAGTATTTTTAAGGTCGGACGGGTATAATAACACGTTACCACTAGTTTAGCATGTTGTAAAAACGGCGCAAAGTCAATACTGTTGGAGAAAGTAATAATATTTTCTTTAAAAAAATAATGAATGAATCTTTCTAGTAATGTTTTTTATACCCACTGTTACGAAACTTTTATTTCCTGGAAAGGTACCTACCTGGAAGACTTTCAAATCTTTGTAAGATCTTAGACGGTCTTTCAGGAAGGTAATCAAGAAAATGTGAAGGAAAAATCCAGTAAGATTGGCAACTGAGAGAAAGACGTGGCGAATGAAGACAAGACCGACCCAGCCGAAATAGTGGGACAAGGTCTTCAAGGTAAACAAGGTACTTTTCACGAAATGAATGTTTCAAAACAGTGGATATCTATGATGACCAGGTAGGGATTGAAATCTTACGTCAATCTCTTAGGCCATAAATTCTTATAAACAATGAATATTTTAAAATATTTTAAATAGCTTTCACTTTTATGTTTTGGTCTGAATACTGTACTAGGATAGGGTCAGAAAAAAATAACGTTTTACTATCCATTCTGATCATCCTATCTTTTCATATTAAAAAAATACCTCTGAGATAATATCTATTTGTATAGCATAAATTTTTCCAGACAATGTCATCAAGACCTGCTTCATCCAATGGACGAAAATCCCGTGCCAAGAGTGGTCGCAGTCGACCCTCAAGTGGGGCTAGCAACCGCGGATTTAGCAGCTATGATGGTGACGGTGGATGTGCTGCCATGGAATCAGAGGGATACAGCGTGGACGATCGGCGTACCGTGAGCATAGACAAGTTGCAGAGCAACACTACCATTGAGACGACCGAAGCCCCTCCCGAAGGCTGTTGGCAGCAATTCAAGCATGCAGTGAGGTGTAAGTTTATAAAAAATATACCTACATTTCATTGATCGACAAAACAGAAAAGAAATTTTTTTGTGATTGGATGGATTATACATAAGTTTTACTCCAAATCAAAATTAATGCAGGGACGGATCTAGCTTTTTCAAATAGGCGCCAAATTTTGTTTTTTTAATTTAAAAATATTAATTCATTATACAATGTAGCGATTTCGTACCAGTATAATAAACTTGACAAAAAACATATAAAATTCAAAGTCTAACCTAAAATGGGGTGCATACAATAATTCGTAAATAGAAATGTTCGTACATAATTTATTTGAAAATAAAAATTTTATATAAAACTCGTACGCAAATATTCGTAAAATATTATAGTTGGTATATAACATTTTCTTAAATTATTTATTCATAAAGAAATCGTTTACATAAAAATGGATACCTTCTGTATATCGATTTCTATGTTCGCTTATAAAAAAATTCATAGGTATATAATTGTTACTATATAAAAATTCAAAAAAAACATTAGGTAGTCATATTTGTAAATAATGATTCCTGAATTTGTTCCTATAAATAATTAAATTGAATTTCAGTCATAGATTTTCTTTCTACACAAATGTGTTCTCCATTTTCGAAACGTTGCATCATGTTGTTGTCCAAACATTAATTTATTTTACATTTTTTAAATTTTAGTTTTAATTTTAAGCTTACAAATAATTATATACAATTTTTATTGACTTTAATGTACGAATTTTCTATACAATTTGATTATGCACGAATTTGTCTAATCTACTATGAGCCTTAAATAATTAGTTAAGGAAAAACATGGAAATATTTTTTGAATAAGCACTATTTTTCAATTTTAAAGAGTGGGCGGGCATACTTCTCCACACCTGCAACGAAAATTGCAAGCGGTTTTCCTAAAAAGAAGTGGAACTTTATTTAGCTGTATTATACATCGATATTCCAAAATTATAATATCTGCGTCTAATAACAAACTATTCTATTCATTGTAGCTGTTTGGAAGACTCGACATACGGAGGATACTAACGAGGACAAGGAACTTTACATCTCAACAACGCTTCGAGAATTGATTGTGTACTGCATCTTCTTGATTGTGCTGATGATACGTAAGTTGTTTTATACGTGTCATATAGGTTTTATGATAACTAAATCGTATCAAAGACATATTCATAAAACCTATATGGCAAGTAGGTCTTACTTATGATAGATATGGCTGCATGATTAGATAATTCTTCCTACTTAGGTTTCAGAACACCATCAGGGACATACTATAACAAGGGACTGTCAACTTTTGTTTGCTGCTAACTTTTAGCTGGTTTCTAAAGGCTTATTTTTCATATCTCTGAAACTACTGAATCAATTGCCTTGAAATTTGATTTGAATTTATAAGATAAACAGGTTTTTAAAATGTCAAGGTTATAGGTTATGTGACCTTTGGTTGTGACCAGCTCAAAGGGCCAAAAACATCAATTTTGAATGGACTACAACTGAACAATAATAAAAACTTTTAGTATTTAATGATTTTGAAAATATTTAGCTCCTTTCAATTAACTAGAACACTAAGTTTGGTCTCCTTGAATTTGACTTATATCATATTTAGGCTCAATATTCCAAATTTCAAAGCAACTGGCTCAGCAGTTTCACAGATATGATAACGTGACCTATAAAACCAGCCTAAAGTTAGTGGCACACAAAACCTCGAGTTGACAGTCCTTTGTTATAGTGTGTCTCTGAACACAATTTGCTAAAATTAACATCTTTTTCAAATATGAAAAAATCTTTTCAACCATTTAATATCCTAATTTTGTCTGTACAAAAAAAAGAAACATATTATGGTTCAGCTATGGTAACACTTACATTTTTAAGTCTTTATTTTACGACCTATGTTTATGATTGCATATATCTTTTTTTTGTAGTTGCTTTTAAAATATATTCATCCTGTGTCTGTTTTACTTATTTTAGTGACATTTCTTATGACTAGCGGAACAATGTACTACTTCACTAAAGTAATGGCCAATCTCTTTACCGAAACTCCTTTCGATGAGGGTGGCGGCACTTTTAGTACGGTTTCAACTATTGAAGATTTTTGGAAAGTAAGAGCTAATTTTGTGCTCGCTCGATAAGGATAGTTCAAATTTCGTAAATTTTTGTAGAGTATTGATTCATTAATAATTTTAAATATTTAGCCATTATCAAAAAATACTGATTAAAACTATTATTATTATAAATTCATAACGCGCTCCAAAGTTAGTCAAGCTAAATGTCTGCAGCGCAAAAGAATACTAGAGAATTCTAATAAATTTTGACAAGCATAGCAAAATTTTAGCCGCTACTACAACATGTTAATCAGTACGTTCCAGTTGATTATTAATTTTAATCTTCATAATCTTTATCCGGCCATATTTATTTGAAACAATTAATCTTATAGAGATCGTTGTTGGTGACTTACGAGTATAACGTACATAATTATCTTTCTTTACTATTTTATATAGTTTACAAAGAAGCCTTTAATGGATGGACTCTACTGGGACAAATGGTACAACAATATGAACGTGTCGGAGGAAGAGCGCAACTTCATCTACTTTGAAAACAAGCTGCTCGGTGTACCGCGTATGAGACAGCTCAAGGTCAAACCGAATTCGTGTGACGTGGCAAAAGACTTTGAAAAGGAAATCAAACAATGTTTCTCGATGTACGATAAGTCCGTTGCGGATAAAGAACCGTTTGGTCTCATGAATTCTACTGCGTAAGTCCCTTACATATAAAAGTCTTGTTTTCTGGTGGACAAACAATTGTTGAAATAGAATGAATGGCATTGATATAAAAAAAACTATCAAAGACGTAGCCATAGAAATAGACTAACTGATTTTTTTCAAACATTCTAATATGAAATCATGTTTTACACTTTGTTGTTTACGACAAAGAATACGATAACCAATTAATTATATGCAACTTTACGTAAAATTTATTTAGTAGTACGACGACTTCATTGATAGCGGCTACATGTCATTTGTGTATCTTTAATTATTAGTTTTAAGCGTTCTTTTATTCAACACAACTTGATTTTTTAAATTAAGCCGTTTTAACAGTATATCTTTTGGGATTGCATATTAACTTGGGTATAATTGTGTATAACACAGCGTTTCTTGTGAAAATTGGCAAAGATCAATTTTTGGAAAAGCTGATGTCTGGTTGAATTGAAAATTGAAAATATTTTATTTGCATTGCTAGGTATAACATTTTAAAAAGTACCATTGTTTTACATTTCTTAAAACAACTTAACATAGGTGTATAGCACAAATTTATTTTGAAAAGTGCAGATCAATACAAAGTTACTTTAATATCTACAGGTTGTTTCCTAAGTTCCTACGAGTTGGAGTAAAACATAGCAAACGAAAAGTATAAATCTCTGTTTATGTAAATATCTGTAAAAAATCTAAAATAAATCTAATATAAAAATCGATGTATATATTGATTGATTTATTCATTTTAACACAAATTTATAATATTTAATTAGTTTCAATTTTGTTGCACAAGAATGGTGGATAACAGTGAATATACTATAGAATATAGAATAATAGCAGCTTCTTGGTATCATAAAGGTCTGGCAGCATTGAAGAATACGAAAAACCATTAAGAGATCGTTTTGATGGAGATCCTCTAGACACAAGAATGATCGAAATTTGTAAGAAAAGCTGTTCCGAACTGGTACAAATTATAGTCGATAATGTAATGACCAGCATTTGTCATTAAGAAGACGATCAGATGAGCTACAAGTTTCACCATCAACTTTATACAAGATAATGAAGAAACGTATTGGCTATAAAAACTGGAGATCAACAAGGGTACACTTTCTCAGCGAAGAAGAAGATCGCTTGAATTGTGTTCAATTTTGTCAACAGATTTTAGATGAGTATGACTACAACGTCAGAAGAAACAAACTCTTTTTTTTACAGATGAATGTGCAGTGTACGTTGATGGTCGTGGTTCTAATATGACACTAAATAGAACGCTTATTTTATGAGCAAGTGCGGCAACACCCACTGTCTGTTTTGATCTGGGCACAAATGTCAGCTAAACATATAATTAGTCCATTCTTTCCAGATGGAGGTAATTACATCTGCGCATACACATCTCATGACACAAGAACATTTCTCACTAAAACTTTCTAAGAGTGTTGGGTTAACAAATTTGGACCCAAGTTGTCCAGACCTTACGTCATGCGAAAATTCATTTGGGGCATATTAAAACCAAAAATAATCACTTATAAAGCATGTAACATAGATGAGTTGAAAAATGCAATAACCATAGAGTTCAATCGCTTTCCCAAAGAACCTAAAGGCTTCAATTAGCAAACGTACCTTCCGGCGACTGCATCTATGCATCTAACATGATGGCTCCAAGTTGATCCACATGATACTTAATTGAGTTGCACTTTAGTTGAACTGTTGTTTCGTTACTTGATTAAATGTTTGAATCACATGTGTTATTATATTAATCTATATATTTTTTAATATATCTGTATCTTTTTGTTATTTTCATTATTTCTCCAACTCATAGGAACTTAGGAAACAATGCTACTTTTAATTTTCTTTTGTTAAACAACCTCCTTATTTTAAAAAAATAGTTGGAATTACACGGATGCCAAGATCATTGATGCGATGAGCTACGAAGGTCTAATGGGTGACTACGACTCTGGTGGCTACTACGTCGATCTCACCAGGGAAAAGGATGGGTCAGTGACCATTATTGACGAATTGTTCCGTAATCTGTGGATCACACGAGGAACCCGGGCTGTCCTTATCGATTTTACCGTGTACAACGCCAACATTAACCTCTTCTGTGTTGTTAAGTAAGTGGTTTGTGACTTGTTTTTTCGTTTACTAGTTTCGATAAAGATATAACCAAAAGAACTGGCTAAAAAGGCCAAAAATGGATTTTCAAATTTCATTGAAATTGGTAATGAAAAACAAACAAACAGTGTCATCGGAGAAAGCATAGCTCAAAACTACTAAACTATTTTCTCTTTAATTTTTCCACATATTTCAAACTATAACCGTCAAATTATGTGCTTCATAATCCGCTCGTAGGTCACTGGTTTAAAATGGGTAGTTTATGTACATTTATTTTAGTGTATACTACCCATCTGTTTGGTTTTGGTGTATTATTTTCTTACCACTATATCCTATTTACTCTTTGCATTATATAAATTATAAAAATACTTAACTGTACAGATTTAAAAATAAGTCAAAATATCGCATTGCATTTGACTTCTAAGTTTGATTTTGAAATTATGGTGATAAAGTTTTGTTGTAAACTAAAAGTAACTATTTTAAACCATATATTCCCGTCATAATTCACCTGGTAAAGGTATGAAGGTATCTGGAAATATCTAATTTTTCCACAAAACTTGATAACTAAAATAAATCTAAATTTCATAAACTTAAGACAATTATATTCTGTGCACTGCAGGTTGATCACTGAATTTCCAGCCACTGGTGGAGCAATGACCACATCGGAATTCCGAACCGTGAAACTCCTGCGTTATGTAACTCCAAGGGATTACTTTGTATTGGCTTGTGAAGCGATCTTTATTGCTTTTATCTTCTACTACATTGTAGAAGAAGTTATTGAAGTAAGATTTCAGATTTTGTAGGTTCCTATATCGTTATTATTTTATTACGCATCTAAACAATCAATGTAGATTATAATATAACTATTCATCCACAGATTAAGAAACACAAGGTCCAATACTTCAAGAGCATCATGAACTGGTTGGACATTCTAGTCATTAGCATTTCCTTAGTATGTGCTATCTTTAACGTCTACAGAACTATGGCTGTTGGAAGAAAACTGAAAAAACTACTGGAAGATACAAGCCAATACCCAGATTTTGATTTCCTCAGCTATTGGCAGCTTCAATTTAATTATGCCATTGCTGCTACTGTCTTCTTTGCCTGGATCAAGGTACCTAACTCCAATATTTCAAAACATTTTTTTAAACATTTCAATTAAATTGTAAAACAATTAAAAATGACAAAAAACGTTGTAAGATGAATAATAGACATTATAGCAATCGTAATCATAGTATCTGTTATCAGATTTCGTTTCTGTAAATTTTAAATAAATGTGTTATACTGAAATTCATACAGTTCTGACATGATTTATATGCAAAACAATTAATTTTACATTTTTGGATCAGTTTCAGTAGTCTGTTATTTTTAATAAAACTCTCATTGACCTTAGATTACAATGTAAAGATTTGAATTTTATATAATTTACATTTTTTATAGATATTTAAATATATCAGCTTCAACAAGACCATGACACAACTGAGTTCAACTTTAGGAGCTTGTGCCAAAGATCTGGCGGGTTTTGCAGTGATGTTCTTCATCATCTTTTTTGCCTTTGCTCAACTTGGATATCTAATCTTTGGAACTCAAGTGAAAGACTTTAAAGAATTCTCTAATGCTGTGTAAGTATAATAGAATATTCAAAAACGGGCTATCTTAAAAACGAACAAATGTGTTATAAGATCTGTAAAAGGCGTCTCGTATAAACCATATCTACTTCAAATGGCATTTATATATTTGAAACATATGCTCTGTGATACTTGATCATTGGAAACTAAGTAAATAAAAATGATTTCTGAAAATTATACTTTAATTGAATATTTTGTTGAATACTTAATAATATTCCTACAAATTAACAATATAATTCTAATAACATATTTTCCTTTTTAGGTTCACCCTGTTCCGTATCATTCTTGGTGATTTTGATTTTGCAGCACTAGAGGCAGCACATAGATTTCTGGGACCTCTTTACTTCATGGCTTATGTGTTCTTTGTGTTCTTCATCCTGATCAACATGTTCTTGGCCATCATCAATGACACTTACTCTGAAGTCAAGGGAGAACTGGCTGAAGCTGAAAATGAATTTGAAATGGGAGATTACTTCAAAGAGGTAAGTGCATACCATCGTTAGGTACTTGTTAAAAATCTATGGCACCCATGTTTTACTACAATCGAATATATAGGAAAACCGAGACAAAATTGTTTCTCTCTAAGTGACCGACCATCTTTACTCTTTCTCAGCGAGCAAACATTGTTATGGACAAACTAAACTTTAAACGGGACAAGATCGTGGACATTCAGAAGGCAATGAAGGCAGCAGATTTGAATCAGGATAAACGACTGGACTATGACGAATGGAGAAATGAACTCAAAGCGTAAGTAAAATGTCAAAATTCTACTTGGGAACTATGTATAGAGATGATATTTTACTCAAAACAACATCTTTTGATAAAGAAATAGAATGTTGTAAACATTTCTACAATAAAATTATTCATATAATAGTTATCCAAATTGTATTTATCCTAATAAATATGTATGTAGACATCAGAATTTTTCATTTGATACTTTGTCTCATAGTCAAAATTCAATATTGCAATGGTAAAAAATGTTCCTGGGAACAAGTCATTTACATAGTGAACAAAAATCATAGTTATCAAAATGGCTTATTTAAAATAGACTGGAAAATTGCCGTTTTTACTTAAAATATAGTTTAGAGAATATTTTAATGGTGGACATTTGAAATTAGTTTTCTTCAGTTTTACATATTGAAATCCACCTTTCAATTTGGACTGGAATTTGCATGTTATACATAAGTAAATACAATATTTTCATGCTTCCCTCTGCTAGTCGTGGCTATGCGGATGCAGAAATTGAAGCCGTCTTTGCGAAATATGACACGGATGGTGACCGAGTTTTGGACGAATACGAACAAAAGAGAATGCAAGCGGAACTTGAAGGAGAAAAGGTGAGAATTTATAACAATAGAAATCACAGCTTTTTATTCACAATTTAAATGTATAGATAATTTTCTAATCGTTATGTTAATTTTTAAAAACTGTTACATATAAAAATATTAAGAAACTATATAAAAATGGCATAAAATGAAAAGATTCCTCAAAGAAAAAAAATAGCACTTGCTTGTAGTAAATTTTTGTCAAATAATAGTTGAAATTTTTCAAATTCTCAGAATGTTCTAACGGTATTACTCTCCATACTTATGATACTCATAAATAAATCAGTATTGACTTTTATTATAGAAAGCATTAAACGAGGAGATTGAAAAGGAACAGGAAGACAATGACAAAACCGATATGGAAGACGAAACGAGGGGAGCCAGTGGAGGACCTCACAGTAGAAATAGTGGACAGAGCAGCAATCTTAGTGGAGGATGAGTTCCCATGGAAGAATTCACAGTACTCGGCCGACGTGTGGACAGGATGGAAACGTCTATCGGAAGCATTGTGGTTAAGATCGACTCGGTGTTGGTGAAATTGGAAGAAATGGAGAAGATCAAATTGAAGCGGCGCGAAACAATGGGCAAGATTTTAGATACCATTACAGGGGTAAGTTCAATTCAGGTTCTGTTTTTAGCACAGATTTCAATTATACTACTACTACACTTTAAATAACGTCTTTGGTTTTTAGAGGTGATGGGATGGTCCTTAATAATATCTGTGATGTTTGAATTTTAAATACTGAAATTTGATGAATTGTCACTAATTAAAATGAAAATTGTTTCAAATAAAATTGATGAGGTAGAGGGCTGAGCCAGTCTAATGACGTTATCAGTTCCAACATTTATATTTTGTCCGAATAACTAAAACTATGGTGTATGGGTTCCCCTAGCAATAAACATTTTGTAATTTCTTGATTTAATAAAAACACACGTTGGAGAGACGAGTTTAATAAATTTACAAACTTTATGTTGCAAACCTAAAGAGTATTCACTAAACAGTGTAAAATTAATTCATGTATACACAATGTAAAATACAACTCACTATAATAGTTAATCAGACCATGTATAAAACATTACTAAACTCCGCAACATAAGAATTACAACATAAATGTAAAAGTTTACAAAAAAGATGACAAAATCGATACCAGGGCGGCCTTTATCACTTTTTTATTAAAATAATAAAATTGTGTTTTTATCAGTTATGGAATTAGTATTTTTCGTAAGAAATTATTAGAATTTCAAAGGTTCTATAAGATATGGTTGGTGGCTGCTTATTATCAAATGAATGATCCATAATTCTGTAAATGATACTTTTCATTGTGCAGGCCAAAATTCTACAAAGAATAGATACATATTTATTTACAGACTTTTATAGTGAAACATCGTGATGGGTATGTGTAACGCATATTTATTTTAATAAATATGTAAAGGGATTTTTGCTATTATACGTTAGGGGTACATAAACTTTCAACTTTGATTGAATGATGAAAATAAAATTATGATTTTTTCAAAGCTAGAATTATTTTTTTTAAATTATTTAAAATTATGTGTTTTGATTTTTTAAAAGAATAAAATATTAATACTTTTGAATAATCTATATGAAACGTTAGTTTCACCATTAATTTTACAATATTTATAATTGTAAAGCAATTGGGATTTTGGTATGAAGCACTGATCTATTTAAATGTAGTTTAACAACTGTTGCAATTTGATGTTCGTGTTTTAGGATGAAGACCTTAATGAAGAAGAAAAACGCGCTCATATGGAAAATCTGGTCCGCCAGGAGCTCTCCAAATGGGAGAATGAATCATCAGCCGTCAGTCGGGCTGAAAGTCGGGCCAACAGTTCCAGAATAAGCGGTGGAGCTTCAAAAGTAATGGAAATTAATGATATTTTATAATATGTATTAGATGTCTATTATTATATATTTGTGTACGGTTTAAATAGATAAAATAAAATTACAGTTTTTAATCGCAGCAGCTCAGATTGCTTTATCTAAATTTTAAAAACTCATTAGTACCTACATGTTATCTGATTACAGTATATCAAAGTACCAAATAATATTCAATTACATAATATGATTTTAAAAAATACAACTAATACTTAAATACAATGATAACTATCATGATAGCTCAATATTTTTAAGGCTCCTATAGTTTAAAAGTTATCTCAGTAATACTAATTGTATCATGCCAAAATTGTGCTTTTATTCGATTTTTAATTAAGCAATTCTAAATTGCGCTAACAATGGATCTCATTGTTAATATAAAGTAGTACGCATTGGGTACTTATTACAAAAACATACATACTTTACTTAACTAAACGCCGGAATATTGGATATTGTTGTATAATTTAAAAAAAGGAGGAATTTATTAAACAAACTGACTGGTGCTTCATATAAAACATGATGCCTTTATAACATCGAGCCTAAACGCAATGCAAAATGACTTTGTATAAAATGATCAAAATGTTTCACTGCAAAACATTCAAATAACAATCTGCATTAGGTACTCTCTTTGTAAAGCATATCTTTTGTTTAATTATGTACAAGGTGTACGTACAACTAATAATATAAAATTCTATTCTATTTTAGCAATTCTAACTCAGTGAAGCCTCAAGCTATCATCGGACTTTCATTATTCATTTATAATCTTATTTATTCCGTCATACAAGAAACAGATGATTAAACTTTATTTTAAATTTTATCTCTGATTAACAACTTCTCTATCTCCATTTTCAATAAAAAACGATTACATTTTGTATTAAATACTTTTACGAGGAATCAAATCATAGATGGAGATAATAAGTTGATAAAACTAGAAGTAACGTTTTATTTATTGAGTACATACGGATACGGTATTTAAAATATTTTTATATCATCTAACGGAATATTTAGTTGTTGTTGTATTATTGGCTTTGCGGGTACACCTATGCCCATATAAAGGGTCACCTCGGCGACCAATGATTTAGTTAGCTGAAGTTTTAATTCTACATACAAATGTTCCAAAAGCATTTTTTATTTTTTTGCATAATTTAATAACCAAATATTTTAAAATATAAATAGAATCTTGTCGTTAGTCAAAGACAAAATGATATTCCTTTAGATTTTATTATTTACTACAAGCTATTTTATGTGATTATTTGCCAGTCATAAACAAGATGTTATAAATTTGATGGAGTCAATATTGATTTTAATGAATAAAAGTGATTACAGTCAATAATTTATTCACTGTCTATATAAATTTAAATGAGTAAATAACTTCCTATGATTCTATTTCAGTGAATAAAATATCTACACCGAAACTATGTAAGCAAATATACAAGAAATGCTTAAATATTACAAATTGTTATAGGCTGTCTCATAAAAAAGTTCGTTTTTATTCAATGCACGGTAAATAAATCCATCGATTAATATTGATATTTAAATTTGTCTGTTGTTTGATTGCTAATGATGAATATATCCATAGACATAGGCATTATTGGCATTATTGGCATTATATATAAAATCATATTTTGTAGTCTTGTACATGAATGTCCATTTTTACTATTTTGTCTATTTTATCATATAATTTTTAAATAAATCATATACCTAGAGGTACCTATATATAATTATATTTAATAAAGTTTTGGCATATAATATGAAATTTTTTCAGTTTTTAATCGCTTAGTTTGACTAACTATTGCAAAAGAAATCAATAAAGAAAATATGTAAGCATCTACCTACCTTGGAAACTGGTTAAAACAATACTGCTTTCTTATACCTAAATATTATATTGTAAATAGCTATTTTTGAAATATGTATATAAGTTTCCAAAAAATGTTGCTTTTGGATATCAACATTCGATATAAGGGTTTCCAAAAAAAGTGTCGCTTTTATATTCAATATTCTATGGCCTGTATTACAGCCATAGACAACAAGGGTTTCGAACACAAATTAAGTCGCCGTACAAATATCGATCTATGTTTAATAAGTATGCTGGCTCATCGATTAATTCAGAGACATTTTAAAATTTCAAATATATCTGTCAATTCGCACAGTATTTCAGTCACGTACAATTTGCCATTCATTGTGGAAGTAAAATCAGAAAGTATTACTTTTTGTCAAAATTCTAACTGGAAACAATGCCAGTTGTGCAGACATACACGGATATCTTGTTACAGAATGGGGTGAGGCTACATATTACGTGACTTACAAAGGAATACCGTGACAACTTGCAAAGCTCAAGGAGGACTTGAATGCCATTATTGCAGCAGATGGTGATTATTTGTAATTAGTTACAGTTTAGACAATCTTACCAGACATTAAACATTCATTTCTGTTGTGAAAGCGTTATTAATAATTGTATATATTTAAATAAATAAAGACATTTGCTTAGTTTTCCAAAAGCGACATTTTTGTAAACCCCTAATACGCCTTTATTATTTTAAATAAATATAAAACTAATTTTTCAGTTAAATGTTATTCTAGGATAATATTTACATAGATACCTGCATATATCAGATAAAATTTAAGAATAGGTATGTATAGGTATTACTTTAAAGAATATTTAAAACAAAATATCAGGGGACAATGCCTAAAATATAGTTTGAATTTTGAATTCCTAATTAAATGATTTCAAATGAATTCTCTAGCATTTTTTACTGAAAAAAATCTCAAATTTCCTAATTTTATAGGCACATAAACCAGTTTTCAGTTGGGTATGACCTGGAGGAGGCTGTTCACATTTGCAATTTAAACTTGCAATAAACAACCTTTAAACACAAATATTATTCTTATGAATCAAACAGATTTTTTCAAAAGAGTTTTGCTTCTTTAAGTGATTTTTATTTTTGTAGGTGCATTTTGTAATACCTGTCTAAAAGGCTCAGTCAGTCAACATGTGTCTATGTATAGGTATTATTAATTTAATAAAATTGGGGCTTTCTAGCTATAATTTGAAATTGACACAGCTGTTGAAATATAAAGACGAAATTAAGATTCTTACAAACAAGTTGCTAAAAGTAAATTATTGGAACACCATTTTCTGTAGTTTTATCAAAAACTACACAAAGTTTTTTTTATCCTATGAAAATTTAAATATTTTATAGAGAAATATTAACCTATACTTTGAAAGCTGGCTATTATTATATCATTCTAGACAACATTATACTATTAGGTATGTAATATTTTAATTTTAAGTAAAGTTAATAATTTTGTGTTCTTTTATTATCTATTGACGTCAGTACAGAAAAACCATGGTTACGAGTTGATGGATGTAATTTCTGATTTATAATTGATAAGTTTTCCTAATTCTAATGGTCCTTAACATGAGTGATCATCAGATAAATTCTGCAACCGGCTCGTGATAAAAACTTCTAATGAATAATTTACAGGTAAAAAGGCTGAACAACCAACCAAACATGACGACAACAACCAGCACCATTTTCCGTTTAAAAGCACAGCTTCTGAGCAACAGGAGACACTCTGTTGTGATTTTTACACAGTTTTTATTTGGTTTGAAAAATACATTTTGTTCAAGTTTATCAACCGACTGTATTTGTAAAGTAAGTTGAAAATTAAAATAATAATTTTTAGGATAATAAGTTAATAGCGTTACGAATCATTTAACTTTAGGTACAGTTTGTCTAATGTTTAATTAACTATGTCGGGGAAATGTTCGAAATCAAGACTAAAATAAAATTAACTATTTCAAGATTTGCAGTGGAATGTATATGTTTTTTATTTGATTTACATATTGACGACTATTTCTGTGACCCCCCCCCCATTCATTTTGTGACTTTTACAT
>JAUYWI010042674.1:0-18150 GCA_034780595.1 Parotoplana pacifica
TTGTCATATCCTAATATACCTTACTGTATGTAGGTTGCCGCATGAGCTAACAACCTACTACCGTAGGTTTAGATCTAAATTATGTAATACCAACATGTACTTAGACCTACATATTTCTATTTTTAGATACTTGCTCAACAACCAATCACAGGTGCTCCTCTTATATCAGCTGTTGCTTACGGTCAACAACCACATGACTCGGCTGACCTACTTCAGACCAACACGCATACCTCAGAGGGGGCACCTCAAACACAAACTTCCCAGGCAGATGAATCGACTAATTCCTTGTCACGCAGAACACCCTCGACTAATTCCTCGCCTTCCATTAGTCTTGCGGACAACCGAGCCAATTCCTCATTTCGGTCGATCCATCGGCCAATGAGAAGCACGCCTGGTCTCTACATTCCTGCAGACCGTCCTCTGGCATCCATAGCGGACCAGACTTCTCCAGCAGCACTTCAGGAGAATTCCACGTTGAACCGATGCCAGCAGCCAAATCAGGTGACATCCCCTTCTCATGTTGGAATTTCTTCAGACTCAGTTACTGCGTCTACTGCTCTTCCCATCACCAGAAAAGCTGCTGTGGAACCCTTGAATAGTGCGCCAATAGCTGAGCCTCCACAACAATGCCTGTCGTTGGTTCCAGTCATTGCCTGCACATCGGTTCCCGACCTATCTCAGCCTCAACAGGCATCAAGTCAGCTTTCTATTTCCAGCAACACAGATGCTTCTTCCTCAATACCCACCTCTTCCCAGGCAGGTTCCTCCACCTCGGTCACCTTTTCCAGTCGGTCGGCTGGCGTTATGTCGGTCATGGCTGACGTATCAAGCTCTGATTCCACCGCATCAGAGGTCTGCCAGACCTCAGTGTCGTCATCTTCTCCAAGAGCGTCCAAAGAGAGGTCGCCTCAGCATCAACTGAAGCGAGGCAAGCTTGTGCAGATGAAGGCGATGGTAGACTTCTGTCAGATCGACAACTGGTCCAGTGACTCGCCCGAAGATGGAAATCGATTTCTGTTTTTCAAAAAGGTAGGAAGTAACTTGTACCATTTAATTAGTTGCGTTCTAAATTTCTGTGATCTTTGATGAAAAAAACATTGAACTTCTTAAACAATTTGATTTTATGGCTGTATTTGAATTTTAGTTGCTATTTAAGAAGTTAGTTGGAAAGAGATTTATGTACATGGTTCAACAAGAATAAGACAAGATTTTTTTAGTATAATTTGTTTTGTTACTTTATAATGAGCTAATTTTACATCTGTCTATATTATCCCCACCGATATAGGATTATTGATGACAGGTTGCAATATTCTTTTTTATGTTTTGTAAAACAATGCGATTTTTTGCTGATTCTAGGCATGTTTTATTTGTCTAATTTCATGGCTCAGTATTTTGTGCGTATATTGATATGCAGTAATCAGACTGTAATACATCGCTACTACTACTACTACTACATACTTGTGGTGGTAGTAAAGTAACAATGTTCTTCAAGCACTTTAGAGCTGAGAAGGTTTGACAAGTGGTAATAATGAGATTCGACTACTTCTCCTAGTCATTATTCGGCCTGTCTGTCACAGTTGATTAATGTAGTAGTATAATGCACGAGCTCCCTCCGACTATGAGAGTACTAGAACAACATCAGGCTATGTGCCAGGCCAATATATCTGTGTGAGGCACGGGGTCAATACCGGTCGCTTTTGTTAATTGGGCTGCTGGGTTTGAGTTGAATTTGAAATTTTGCTTATTTCTATAGGAATTCTTATCATTTTTATTTACCTAGATTGGTATTTGCATTTTCTCATGTCATTCTGTCCTGAAAATGCCTTCTTTTTTTACGGATGAACGGTTGCTAAAGTCAGATACAAAGATCTAGGCATTGTCTTTATTTATTATAACAGCCTTATTTTTTTCATTTGTTTAATAACGTAAATATCCGACATTAGTAACGTATTTTTCTTAGTTAATAATACTCCACTTGTATGTAGGTATATTATGGAGAGTGAAATATTGCGATAAAATGAATCCAATTTCTTATAGAAACAAAGGGGGGGGGGTGAGCTATTGTTCTTAATACAATAAGACATAAAACGAAGTAATTAACACTTGGTGAACAAAAGGCTAAATTACGAAATTCTTCAGGGCACGTAGTAGGTACTTTGTTTCTCATGTTAAAACTAAATGTTGTTGTGTTACCTACTCGGTTTCAGTTAACATTGAAAGTGTTTTTTTTTAATGAAATATATACAAATTACCTATCTTCTGTTTCATTTGTTCTAGTGTTTTGTGCAAATTGTTCAGGAACAAAACTTGCTCCATAATATAAATTTGAGTGGGTAAAACAGTTTTGAAATATAAAAATGCTGATTATATTTTCTATGAAATACGAAGGCTTACAATGAAAGATAAACAAGATTATTCATAATGTGTCCATTCAATAAATTAACTGCTAACGATTTATATGGTTAATCGCTCAATAAAATGACTGCTCCCATTACAAATACTATCAGCATAAGATCTTTTGATTTCAGCATAAAATTGTGCGAGGTGGTGTCAAATAGACAGTGTCCCTCGGATCACAAGAACATTGGACGTCTGACGTGTCAGCAAGGGTTCCTGTGCTTCCAGGAGTCACGCGATGTATTTTTTCTATGCTGAAAAAGGTCGTTTCGATTCACTTCAGATGTCTAAAAATATCTTTAAACATTTTCTGACAGTTTCAAAATGTTCGGTTAATCAAAACCACAATGTCCTACATATAAAACTATAGATCGCACATTTAAAACTATCGAAAGATATTTTTGATTAACCAAATAATTTGAAATTTTTAGAAAATGGTAATTTGACACCTGTAATGTAAATTTGAAGTGAATCGATACAACCTTTTTTCACTGATATTTTTCAGCTAGGAAAATTCCATTGAGTTGCCCCTGGATGCTTAGGAAACCTCTGTGACACGGCAGATGTCCAGTTAGACCCAACCTAAGGATTATGTTGGTCTGCCTTGGGACGCTGTTTGTTGCACCTCAAGACACCTATCTCCCGGTCTAGCAGAAGCAATAGGTCTTTCTAAAATAGTATTGTAGCTATTTCACAATATTGCAGCAAACAGGTGGTTTCATTACAACGTTGATTTAGACGACTGACCCGGCTGGCTGTGATGTTGGTTGTGTAGTTCATATTTTTAATAGCGAAACAAAATGGAATAAATCAACAGCTATTATAAAATTCAGTTTATTGTATGATGTGGGAATCAAATTGCGTTTTCTGAGGGGGTAAGGAAGGTGCCTACACGACGTATATCGGTTACATACGTCCATCGATTGAGCAACAGGTTATTAATAATTTAGCACTCTGTATTGCACTACTAGTGGAACATTGAGAGTAAATTCTCCAGAGTTTAGTTTTACAAAACACTTACCACCTGAGTGAGGTCTGTGGATAGGAAGCATCGTATGGTCGCATGTTTGGTGTGTTGAAAATGTTGAAATCTAGCAGCACATCAGAGAGCTGGGGGGAATTCACTTTTCAATTTATCCGGAATTTTTTTGTTTGTTTCCCAGTTCTGTCATGCTAGCCAATGTTTATGGATGATGGTAGGAATACTTTTAGATGTGACAAGGCATCTAATACATCAATTTCAGAAAAGTGGGAAAACTAAAATATTAGAACCAAATTTGATGCTTGCCATTAATTATTGTTATTGGAGAATTAGTCCTTTTCTTTTTACATTGATTTCTTAAACTGGAAAATACTAATTTGTCATTTTTAGGACATAATGCTTATGTTAAAGTAAATAATTAAATTAAAATAAAACAAAACTATTGATTTTTGTTTAGTGTCTAATATTAAGAAAACTGAAATTGTGTTTTCACCAGTAACCATATTATGGTGGAATTGAAAACCAAAAATGTTAATTAAAATTTAAAGTTTTGTGCTAGTTTGCATATTTTTTGTTGGCATGAATATGTAATAAATGATTATTAGACATTAGTATACGAATTCAAATGTCATTCTTGCAAAAATTGGTCAGCGGATGTTTCAAAACTGTTAGTCTTTTATTAAATAATTAAATGTATATTAAAGAAAGAACAAGAATTTAAAGAAAATTTAAAGCTGGCATGACATTGGAATTCCTACGAACAAGTTATTATAATTTCATATATTCGAACACGTTTTCAGTTCTTTTTTGTACAAATGAAAATTCTAAGCATTATCAGATGAACAGATTACCGAACCAAGCCCACCTATTAGGTAGTGGTGGCATTACCTCGTAAAAATATGGTAAAATATTAGTTTGGCATTATTACGAGTATTTTAGAAGGTCGTGTTTGTAGTTTTTATTAATTATTGTTTGTTTGATTTATTTACGAGATGCATATTTGTTGCTGAACAGCCAATCATGCTCTGTTTTTAGGACGATTGTATCCAGTTGGTGAACGCAATTACTCCCGACTGGGCTTATGGTCAGATGGGCAATCGTCAAGGTCTGTTTCCTCTGTCCTTCGTCTGTCCCCACCTTCCTCCCGCACCAGCAGCCCCCATGACTCCCACTGGGCCCCGTGTTCCTGACGACTCTCCTGTCCTGGATAACAACACCACCGACAGAAGACCAACAGAGAGTGCACCCTCCGGACCGCATACTCCCCGCCGACAGCTGGTGCCTAGAAGTGAGGAAGGGCAACCTGTCGCTATACAAGCAGAGTCTTCGGCAAGAGAGGTATGCTTGGGTTGGTGATAAGAAGATTCTATTGATTAGGTTTTTGTTAAGAAGATTCTATTGATTAGGTTTTTGTTAAGAAGATTCTATCGTTTAGGTTGGTGTTAAGAAGAGTCTATCGATTAGGTTGGTGTTAAGAAGAGTCTATCGATTAGGTTGGTGTTAAGAAAATTCTATCGATTAGGTTGGTGTTAAGAAGAGTCTATCGATTAGGTTGGTGTTAAGAAGATTCTATCGTTTAGGTTGGTGTTAAGAAGATTCTATCGTTTAGGTTGGTGTTAGAAGAGTCTATCGTATAGGTTTTTGTTAAGAAGATTCTATTGAATAGGTTGGTGTTAAGAAGATTCTATCGATTAGGTTGGTGTTAAGAAGATTCTATTGAATAGGTTGGTGTTAAGAAGATTCTATTGATTAAGTTTTGTGTTTAGAAGATTCTATTGATTTGGTTTTATCTTAAGAAGATTCTATTGATTAGGTTTTATCTTAAGAAGATTCTATTGATTAGGTTTTGTGTTAAGAAGATTCTATTGATTAGGTTTGTGTTAAGAAGATTCTATTGATTAGGTTTGTGTTAAGAAAATTCTATTGATTAGGTTTGTGTTAAGAAAATTCTATCGATTAGGTTTTGTGTTAAGAAGATTCTATTGATTAGGTTTGTGTTAAGAAGATTCTATTGATTAGGTTGGTTTTAAGAAGATTTTATCGTTTAGGTTGGTGTTTTGAAGATTCTATCATTTAGGTTGGCCTTCTTGTAATAGATATTTCAAATAGCCTGAAAGGATCCCAGTGCCTTGTCCAAATGAATAATCAGGATTTGTTTGAGTAATAACTTCCGATTATGCAATTTGATGATTCAAATTTCAATGTAGACATTTTTATCAGAGATCAATTCACAGACGATTTTCAGGTTTATTCATTTTCAGATTTTCTTTATCTAGATAGTACCCTGCCAAATGTTCGTTTTTTTCTAAAAAAATGTACTTAGTAAAGGAATGTCTTATTTTTCTGTAATGCATCATAATTATAGACTAATCTAATAATAATTGATGAAAAATACGGCATCATGGAAAAATGCAGTCTGTACACGTATACAGTGTTAGATAATCATTTACGAAAATTATTTTAGCAATGGTTATTTGGTGTATTGACACTGAAGATGAATAATTACAGTGCCATTTATTCTGTATTTTTAACCATTTGGGAAGTTTTAAGCTAATTTGTTGTGCAACCTCTAATCGAGAATTAGCTGGGAAAGTACTGAGGAAATACGTAGTTGGTGATAGATTAGCTTCACATAGGAAGTTTTCTTTTTAATAAAAACTACTGCAGGTATCAATGTTTATGTGCTTAAATATTCCTTTAAACTGTTGTTCTTAATTCTTGTATGTTTGTTTAGTGATTAATATTTTATTTTAGATAATTGAAAACATTAAAATAAATATAATTAACGTTTTAAATTATTATTTAATTAAATAATCGCAAGTACCTATACTGTTGTATGCATGAATTAATTAATAGGCCATAGTACAGTTCATCATAATATTCACATACCTACGGTTTTTACACACAACTTAGAACGGTTTCCGCCTCATCTTTAATTTTAATTTCGTGTTGTATTTGATTTAAAACTACCAACTACCCCCCCCCCCTCTTCCTCCCTACTATCCAATGTATTGGGATGGGATATAAATGTCACGATGACGTTGGGCCTAATTCCCATCCATCCGCTGTTGTATGGGTTGAATAGGATCTGCCTTTGATAGACAAATGAAAACATATTTCCGTTTTGTTAAAATTTGACACCAAATGGAAATCAATGGTTGTTTTATTTTAATATAATTTAATAATCCTTCAATAATAGGCTTTGCACCTTGAAAATCATATCGCTGATGCCTATTATATTTTATATATTGAAATGTATGATTTGTCTTGTAAATAGTGTGTATACAGACAACTTTCCAACTTGTTTTCTCCATTGTCAGGTTTTCCGTGTAGTTTTCTAGAGTATTAACCGAGGTACAATAAATATGTTGCTCTATAGCAGTTGTTTTCACAGTTACCTACTTTAGTAGTTTTTTTAGGCGAACTGATTTGGATAATACATCATATTGTTATTAGATTGGGTAGGGTATTCAAATACCAATGTATATTGAATGCAAACGCCGAACAATTCATATCACAATAGAGATATCCATCCAGCCAACCAAGCAGGCAGTCAGCCATATCATCCCATACGTTTTTTTCGTATTACACCACAATATTCGACAATGTTCCACTAATATTGCTGAGACAGGTAGGTTAGTAGGTATTCGAGGAGTTTTCCCGGTTGCCTAGTCAGGCTAGTTAGCTTAGTACCGGCTTAGTAGTTTGATCAGCCTGCAATTTCATTTTTATTTGAGTATGATGTCGTTTGGCTAATTGGCACAAAGGTAGCTGTTTGATTGAAAGCCTTCAAGGAAGAGTTATCAAGAGCCCTTGAGATTCGATTGCATTGGCCTGGCTTGGTCTGCTTTGTCGTCTCCAGAATGCTCGAGCTGTACGCCCGCCCGGTTTGCATATAGGCAGTCTGCCGCCAGCAGCCAAGTACATTTCCTCTTGTTCTGCTTCCACGTCTCTGCAATGCAGTGCAGCATGGCAATGTGATGGCTGCCTGTATACGTCATTTGGTCGCGGTTGGCCTGGCCTGTGCTACTGGTTGACGTTTGTTTACACCGAATAGTCTAATAGAATGTGACAGCTATAAGCGCCACACTCTGAACAAATTCCTAACTTTGTAAGAACGAGACTGATTTGTATTCGTCCTACACAATGGGAACAAGATAGGGATAACATAAGGAAGTGTTTTTTTGGGGGATAAATTTTAAGTCTATTTTAGTCAATCGAACATTTAGGGTTCTTATTTTGAGGCAACAAAAATTTATGGCTCCGCTTTTTAGTTTGAAATTGCACAATGAAATATCCTTTCCTAATTAGATTGGGAATGTGGCGTATGACAATTTTCCACTGGAATGTATTCGTCTAGCTATCACTGGCGCCTGGCATCTGAATGCAATTTTGTTAATAGCTTAATTATATAAAATATGTACGTATTATTATGTTGATAATTTTTGAGTGATAGATAGAATAGGAAAGATAAATGGTACAACTGCCTCCTGACTTGGTGGGATTTTCATGTTCGAGAATACCCATTTGTGTCCAACAGCCATGCACGGGTCAGCCATGTTGAACACAGAAATAAGTGTAGGTTTAGATCAACAATTTACTCAGAAGTCTATTACTTCTTCTAGCAGTACTTAGAGAGGTAGTGCAGTTACCGACACACATAAGTACAATTAAATGTGTCGCTATTGCTGAACGTCGACTGGGAATATCATTTTGTCATTTTATTTATGTGTGCTGCGAATGTGTTGTGTATCTGTACACATATAGTTTGATATTAGGCGTGTATTAGCCCCTATATTATGGGAATTGATAGACTAATTCATAGAGATTGCTGCGCTTCGATGTCTTTTTTGCTGCTGTCATGCAAGTAACAAACAAGCCCTTGAAGAAAATGAATTTACGGCAAGTGTAAATGGCAGCTACCTTCAGGTGCTGTACCGTGTTAGCGATACCGATATAGGTACCTACCAGAAGAGAACTAAGCGGGAACGCAGTGATATTATATTATAGCAATCTAATATTACTAAAGTAGCTGTCTTGTGCTTTTTGTATAGTCACACATTTATCGAATAGTTGTGCAAAGTTTTGTATATTTAAGTAGCGAAATAAACAAGCAGTTTTAGAGGGGAAACTTTATCACTTTTTTAATAGTTTGGTCCTAAAGAATGTGGTATGGGTATATAGGTATGTACATATTAAATAACTGGATATTATGAAGATTGCAACAGTGGAGTTTCAACAGCAGCTGTAAGCAATCTGCAAATTCTCTTTTTCGACGCTCTGCTGCTGCCTGTCTTGTGTACAGTAGACTCTAGATGGACTATTTTTGGCGTAGTTGATAGTTTGATAGGTTTTGATCTTTCCAGGCTGTAACAGTAATTTATGCATTGTTGTTTGGCATTCCGGCCCTACGCCTTAGAATGTTGAGTTTATTTTGAATGGATTAATTAAAGCCTGGTGGTGTTGCTGCTATAGGTACCAACTTTTTGTTTAGTTTAATAAAATCATTAGCAGACTTTGGATTCATTAGGTATATATTGGTAGGTAGGTAACAATTTAGGATCATGATTTGGCTCATCTACTATGACTGTGCGCCCTTGACTTTTATACGAATAATGTTATCTTTTATACTTTTGTCTATCAAACTTATCGATGGGTAAAGTTTCAAAGATTTGAACCGCTCCACGCTTCTGATATAAGATTTTATTTTAATGTTAAATTTTATCCATATATCTCATGACACTCTATTTTGACTAAAAGTTATTTGAATCTTATTCGCATTTATTAAATATTATTCTGTTTGATATGGATAGGGAGTTTTAATTATTTCTGTATACATATAGTTACGTGCCTTAGTTTTATATAATAATTCTAATATGGATATGGTAAAGTTCTAACCTACACATGATTAAATGAGGTGAAATTACGTTGTCGAAATAAAACAAAGCGGTCTTGTTCCTTGATGAGATAAGTTCTTTCTACTTTACATATTTCTGTTTGAAGTTGGCTATAAATGAAATTTTAATCGATAAGCCACAAGGTATAAAATAATGAAAGTGTTTTCATATTGTGTATATATATGTCCGCATACAAATTTATTTACTTTTAATAGATAAAATATACATACGCATTATAGTTTTTGAAAAAAGTTAATTATTTTCTTATTCTTTATTCCCAGTGAGATAGATATACCTACAGTATATTAGAAAAATAAAATAAAAGGATGGCTTCCTTTAGCCATTGATGAGTTTAACAATTTCGATAAACATTTTTCTATTGTAAGTACATAGTTTGAATTTTAATTATTTACTTATCTGCCTAAACAGAAAGTAAACGAAATTGATTGAAAGAATAGAGAAAGGTTTGCCTTTCAAACTCATCATGAAATAAACATTTATTTCAGGATATCTTCATACAAGCATTAAAAAAGATAAGTATTAGGTACATATGGAGGTGATTTTATATTTTAGGGGTCATAGCTGCAGAAAAGCTCCTAAAAGTAAGTTTGCTTCTTTTACAACACACTAACCGGCAGAAATATTGCAACCATAGGAAAGTCAAATTGGTTAAACATTTAAATTGAATTTACAACCCATAGATATCGACTTTTCAGAAAATCAATGATATTACAACCTTTAGGTATCTTTGGCCATAGAATAGACATTGATCTGCTGGTTGCACAGAGCTAGCATTGGATGCCAATATTAATTTTGTTAACTTCATAATTGCAATCAATAGTATTTTGTCGCAAAATTTATGTCATTTAGTGTATGTCAAGATAAATCTTTTCCACTTTCTGTAATCTTATCAATTTTATTAGTTCTAGGAGGTATATGGTTGCGATAGATGATTATTTATACAGAAAGGTAGTCACGAAGAATATCTACCTACCAAAACAATGATTTATGTATGGAAATCATGGAATTAATTTCTTTATTCTTTTCTGGTTAACTGTTCCCATTCTAAACAATGATGGACACGCAAATGCGTAGATCGAGTTCTGGTTTTGTTTTTGTTTTGATATTTTCAGGATATGACTGATAGTTTTGCAATCGACTTTCGAAAGTCATATTACTTATGTATATCTAATTCTAGGTAAAGATAAGTATTGAATATTTCAGTAATCAATATTTAATATTAATTCAAAGCAAACAACGCGCGCACTATTCATCCGAATTTCGAAATTGTATGTAGGTACGGCGACAAACGTTTTTGGATTTACCTAATAATTGATGGCCTGTTCACCTGCTTGTGTGATTTGTATGTCTGCGTTGTTTTTTTGTTTGTTGTGGCTATCCATTAGCTTGGCGCATTGAGGCGTTTTTTTATCAGTTTAAAATTTTTATCACTCTAGAAGCTGTTGATCAGAGAATCGACACTGTTCTGGTTTGTCGTGTTCCCCTTCGGTTCATAGATCTTCGTAGTTCATTTTGGTACCAACCAGAGAAACTGTATTAATATAGTTTCTGGTACCAACAGCAGAAAACTGATTGTTTACCATGTTATCTATAGCTATTGAGTAAGAGATTCGATTGCTTAATTTGTGTATGTACTTATCATCTAAAATATTTAATGCCTAAAAATATTTAAAAAATTAAATTTGACTCAAAATAATATTTTTATCATTTTTAATTACATATAATTAATAAATTTTTATTTAGGAATTTCAATCTGGAATCCTTTGAACACCATTTAGATATTGATTTCTATAAATATAACTATAATAAATATCATTCAACAAGTATTAGATGTTATAAGTCAAAAACTATCATTTGCACCCCCCCTTCTTCTATAAAAAAATATTTTAGATATCTATTGTCTTTTGGTTTATAGATTTTTTAATTCACTGTTTTTTATTACTTCCGCATTAATTTAGGTGCTGCAACTGACGTTAATTTTTTAAAACTACATTGAGAATTTGAATTTAATTTGCGGATTGTATGTACTGCAAATTAAATTTTCTTAATTTTCTTTTATTGTAGTGCAACCATTATGCTTTATGGCAGATGACAACATTCTTCTTATAAAACTAGAATTTGCTTAAACCGCCAAATGAGTGGTACAACCGGTGGTGTTAGAAAAAAATAACACCAGTTGTAGTACAAGATTAACAATCTAGAAATAAAACTGCTACAGGTAGCGTCAATTTTCGACTCAACATTTTCGACGCTAGTTGATTAATTAAGTGCTACTTGTACTTTATTTGACACCAGTTGGTCGGTTTTATTTGACCAGTGAATAAAAAAATTAATGCGAGTTGTACATTTAACGCTTGTTGTGTCGTCCCTAGTTACTAGTTATAAAAGTTATAAAATCTTCACTATTTTGCTTGAGTCGTATGATGATCTTTGTAAGAAGTTCTTTCCAAAAAAAAAATCACACAATATAATATGTATATTTTTATCAATAATTAGAAAATTTTAAGACATTTTCTATTACTTAGCCATCCCTCTCATTACACTTACAGTTAAGTCGATTTTTAATTAATGTTTTGCTCATTCCGTTATTTGACACAATAGGAACCAGATATCACAAATGGCAGCAAATTTATCTGTAGCGACACGATTCAGTCTTGTTCGATAAATCATTAAATCTAGCTTAACTAAGAAAAAATTTAAACCGGCGAATTAACATTGTAGCCCGATAAAATGGTCTGCTATCTTTTTTATTCCATAAATCATCTATTAGGGTGAAGTTATCCTATCACTTTCACAAATGATATTAGCTATAGCTGCATTTATTTCATTATTGCTGAATGGATTATTGTACGAGGATCTACCATTTTCAATCTGATGATCACGAACTTTGATATTGGTACTTCTCATAATGAGTCTTGTAATATTCACGTTCACGTAAATGTTCAATAAAAGGGTTCTCAGAGTAAACGAGTCTATTTGGAGTAATCAAATCTGGACGATGAATATCTTCAACTGCCTCAATGTCATTCTCATCGGTATCCGATGAACTATTCGAGCTACTAGAACCATTTGAATATTATGTCTATACGTCGTTCAAAACATCATCAATATCTTGATCATTACCAATTTATTCTTCCAAATCATCATCATCACTAGAAATATTACCATGATCACGTCTGCATTATCTTCATCCACTTCACCAAGTGCACTGCACGCTTGTAAAAATGTTGCGTCTTGAACGACCAGCCATTCATACTGCTTTATAGAATTTCAAATTTCAAACGCAAAATATTTATAGCAGATTGTATGAAATTAATTGTAAATAGTTGTCATAGAATTATGTACATAGATTAAAGTATATTTATTAGAATTTCATAGATAAAAATTATAACTTATTCGAAAATTATTTGTTACACAGTGTAGCACCTTGCCCGATTACGCATAAAACAAAATTGCTTAATAATCATAATACATAATCCCTTGAAATTTCGGAATATAATTATCAATAGAGTTTCCCTCATAGCCATAAATTTATGTTTAAAAAGATATTACTGATCATATACATACGTCTTGTTACAAAATGTAACACCTTGCCCGAGTAAGGGTTAACCAACTATGTTTCTGGTTTTTGTTTTTGTTTTAATATCCTTATGTCTTTGTATGTATGTGTGACTGTCTATAAATATTATTATGTCAATGTTTCAACATTTTAGGGCTATCCATTCTCAATAGATTGCAGATAAACTGCACACAGAGAAAGATATTAATTATCAATGACATGTCCATTTCTTGACTTGAGGTATTTTTCTGATCGGATCTTTTGTGTATTGTTTCTTTTATCAAGGTCGTTTGATAAATTGTCTCATTTATTGTGTAATTTTCAGGCAGCGGTCTATTTAGTTTTAAATTAGGCAAGATCTACCAAGATCTGGTAGGACGTCCGTCTACAAAGAGATATAGGAAGGTAGGGAGGTACCTAGCTCTAGGTATCCCCTTAATATTTTAGTTGTTTCAACAGCAGGAGATGATGGGTTATTTGAGTTCATTTTGTTACCTAGATGACATTGTCGGTATGAGAGAACAATACATACTTGTATGTTGAACATTGTATTTGCATTAGTAATGATGATTAAATTGAATAGATGGAGTAAAAATGTGATAAAAATGGGTTGAAGAATCATTGAAATGTGTGTATTGATTTGGAGTTGAAGAAGTCGAAAGAATAGACCATACCATAGAGTACTAAATATAAATCATTATTCTATGGACTAAACAATTTACAAAACCATAGATTTGATATGGATAGAATCTTATAAATCTATGTTCAAATTTAAGTTCACTTCATTCCAACCCCTACACGCCCTCCTCGCCCCATACACTCAAAAATGACACATGATGCCTGCTATATAGTTCATTTATCAAAATTTCTTTTACTATGTTAATATTTATATTTCTATGATGTACATATTAAGAATAGTTATTATTTATTCTGTAAAGTTTTGACTTAGGCTATGTAGGTATTCATGCACCATTGTTAGAAATTAATTATTCATTTGTTTTCAATTCTATGGATTCATGGGTTTCTGTTGATTCTGAAATGATAATACAATATTTATTGGCTTCCGTGCTGAATAATTACATGTCTATTATAAGGCCAGCATGCACAGTCAGCCAAGATGTACAAACGCTATACTTTTTCCTATTAAATTATTAATTCAGTTTCATTTTAATTAGGTAATGCATAATGTGAAAATTGTTTATGTTTAAAAATAAATATGTGTATATTGTTTTAATTACTAGAAACTACACTACATTTAGCGCCAGAATCCCAATTATAAAGTAACTGCTTCGCATTCTAAGAAAGACATTGTATAGAGTTGGATAGAAAATTTCTTCTATTATCATATAGTCGTTTTAATGATTTTAATGAAGTGAAATTTGATTTTTCTTTTGTAGAACTTATTATTCTTTCTCACATGTATTGTATTGATGTACCTATTGTGATGATATAGTACTAATGTATCTAGAATGTAACTAATACGGTTTAAAAATAGAAAATTTGACTTAACACAAGAAATACAAATTCTGTTAGGTTGTTAAAAATGATAATTCTGTTATTCAATTTTATATTAATTAGATATTTGATGCTACTTATAAAATTTTCTCATATACTTTAGTTTAATAATAGAAGCTTATGCGGGATGCACCTAACTATGTCAATACAAACAAAAAATGTCGTTTTCAAAAGTTAAATATCCAAAGTTTATGCAGTACAAATAAAGAAACAAAATTTATGTTTTATAAAATGATTGCAACTATTTTGTCTGGCTTCAACAATATCATTATGCATTTCATATTCAGATCTCCAGCATGATTTTGTGAGGTTATTATTCCTCTTCGAAGGACTATCTTAAGACTATCTTTAACTTAATTCTGACACAATTTGGAGGAGCCCTACATATCAATCTGGTTATTCTCTGTAGGCAAGAAATATTTATTTGGAAAATTACATTTGAATGTAGTTTTGTAATATAACTAGGTACGAGTATGTTTTAGGTAGTATTGAACAAAATACATGTTATGGTAAATCATGTATTTTGAAATAGGTGGTTTTGGTTAAATACGGTCGTGCTGGTGAAGTTGAATTTAAATTTCTATGTTTTAAATCCACAGAATTATACATACACTGTGATCTAAATTGCAAGTGAACTGCTTAAATAAAGTTTACCAGATACTTCTGATACACCTTGTAGATATTTTGGATGATTATTTTTTATTATTTAAGTAAAACAGTATTTTTGATATTATATGACGTGTTACCAAATAATTTTTTCATCTTTATTCGTGTGCATAAATTGGCAACCTTCTAATTTTACACCAGCTTGTCTTGCGTTCAGTATGAATATTCATTTGATGATGATTCCTTGTCTTTTCTATTCTTCTAGCAGTCTCCCTGTCTCCAACATGGCCAACATTGCACATCGGAAACTCGCGTGATGCCTTCTACCACGATCAATCATTCAAGGTCAACTTCTGACCTTCCTGACCAGGCTAGGCCACTGCTCGATGTTAACAACCCTTCACTGACACCCATGACGCAACCTTTGACATCCGTAACGCAACCATTGATTCTGGCAACACATCCTCTGACATCGGTGATGACGCAACCACTATCATCGCTGGCGCAACCACTTTTGGCGCAGCCACACACTCCGATGACGCAATCATTTGCATTAGTAGCACAGACATTGATGACACAACCATTGACATCGATAACACAACCAGCTGTGACATCGGTATCTGATGCAGCCAATCGCTCCTGTCACCCGACTTCCACTAATTCCAGTGCTTTGGTGTGTGCTGAGAAGGAGATGTTCTCTTATTGTGCCGCCTCGCATCATAGTGATGCCCAGTTGCCTACCGGGGTTCCCCAGGGACGCAGTTTAGGCCCAGCCAGTCTGAGTGAGCCTGGTACAATCAGTGAGATGACAACGACCATGTCACTACTTGATTGTGATATCGATCAGTTACCCGGATGCCATAGAGTTAAATCAACGTCTCAGTCTTATCAGTAAGAACAAGTTGATATGTGTTTTATTTTTAGACAATAATGTATGCAAGTATTACGCTTAGTTAGAATCCAGTGACATCTAAAATAAATAGATGTTTTTGCTTAGAATCATAGAAATTAATATTTTTCTGCTTAAATAAATATCTATGCTTGGTATTGGCCTTACAACAAGTTGGAATCATAGAGATGGGAATTTGCTGGGAAAAAATGAATTTTCTGATATTTTGACCTTATTTCTTTTATCTTAATACATCATATTTGGTGGACCTTTCACTAGGTTTGTCGTTCTTAGAAAAATTTCCGGAAATGTAGTTTTAATAAATTTTCATCTAAAACAAATGGAAATCACCATTAGGTTAAATGATAAAAATGGTTCCATATTGTGAGAGACAAAAGGATCCTAAAGCTGTGCTAATATATACTGGCCACGTGATTCAAATGACCTTGTTTGAATGCCAGTTTCTGTACTATTTACATTTTTGTTTTTTAGAGGTACTCATCAAGTCACATCTTGCACTACCGTTGCTATTTCCGGTTCCAGTACCGTGGCAAACCCTGGCTGATCCAGTAGTAGCCTCGGTAAGCGCAGCATGACTGAGGAAAATACCTATTCACTGCAGCGTGAAGTGATCCTGACCAGCCACGCGTCAGTGAGCAGCAGCAATGGCAGTGACTATCAGTGCCACAAGACCAGGCCCGCTGCCCCTCTCACTGCTGAGGCCCTGTCCGTGGTAAATGGTCGTCTCACCACTAGCGCCATGCGTAACGAGAAGGAATTGGAGCTAGGCTCGTCCAGTGGTCGAGTTATTGTCCATCACCATCCAGCCAATAGAGGCAGAGAGGTTGAAGAAGAAAGATATGGTGAGAGAAATTACTATTTGGCGAGTGATCCTAAGATTGTGGGTTCAAATCTGTTCTGTAACGAATAGTATATTGAATTTGCGAAAATCAGCGTCTCCACCAAACAGACGCCGTCTAGCTTACAATATGAGAATCTGCATGTTGGAGACTAAACCAATTTATGGTTCCCAAAATAGCCTAAAAGGACCTTTGAGTTCATGTACCCTCTTCGGTCTGCGGAAGAAGGCAATATTTTTTTATTTGGCTGAATCAAACTGGAATTAATAATTATTCATTAAAAAAACTATTTACTGGTTTATGGAAGTTTGTCATTATTTTCTCAAGTATTCGAATGAAATTTGTACTGTTTCAAGTATTTGTTTTGAAACAATCAATTTTGAAACATAAATTCAAGAAATAATCGTCTGCTCTTTGACAAATCACAGCCTGGGTATCTATCTTTATACATAGTATCCAATTTGATCTCTATTTTGTGTGTTTCAATGGAAGGAAACACTTTTAATAAATGCAATAATTTATTTCTTTGTGTAGATGTTATCCGATAATATGTTTGTTAAAATCGTATCAATTGAAATGAACTTTTATATTTTTCGCATAAAATTTAAGGTTTATGGTTTATCATCTTGCTGAATTAATATCATAAAATAGAAAATTTCCAAATTAATACTTTTATGCGCTGTTTCTTTCAGTTCTTTATCACGAACATCCTTCGTCCAACGATCAGGAACTGCGCGTATGTTCCCATCCGGTCAACGTGACGGTTACCTCCTCCCGTTCCAGCACAAGTCTTACCCTGTCTACCAATGCGTCGCCCCGCTCACTGCCGCGTGCTCCGCCGCCCTACGAGGAGCTGTTCCCAGTGGTCGCCGCGGCGGCCCTTGTCTCCACGCTGCCACGAATGCCAAGCAACGTGCACGCCACGTCTCGAGAGGGCCGCTGTCGGCTCGGCGGGTTGTGCCACCATCACGCGGGTCAGAACACGACCAACAACAGATCTGGGGGGGCAACCCTGCCTGCGACGTTGAGTAGTGCGACCACTGCGACTATCAGCTCGGTCAGTGAGGCCAGCCAAGTCGCTCAGTGCTACACGGTGCTCGGGGAGTCGCTTCCGACCAGCACGGAGACCACTATTGAGGGCGGCAGCAATGGGACGGCTGTCATCAGTCGGTGCGGCGGTGGCAAGACGCCTGGGTCGCATCATCATTGCTGTTTGATGCGACATGTTTTGACCAATCAGAGTGGCGGAGCGGCTTCTATGGTTGGACCCACTAGGAGTGCGTCAGAGTGTCTGCAACGAAGACCAGGTAAGAAGAATTGCGGTTGTAGTGGGAAAAAGAAGAAATATCAAACCAAACAAAGGCGTCACCAACATCCTATTCCCCAGAGTACATAGTCAGGTTAAAACCAGGCACCTCTGGATT
>JAUYWI010042785.1:0-18146 GCA_034780595.1 Parotoplana pacifica
AGTCATTTTAATGATAAAGTCGTATAAAGGAATAGTCTGAACATTAAATCGTTGACAAAAATAGCTTTCTGAAAAAATATTTTAACTGTTGTAAGTATTAAATAGTTTTAATTGAAATATTCTAATCATTATGTTTGCTATGGAAAAGAGTTTATTCTTAAATATAAATATTCACTAAGAAATTTCTTATCAAATTCTATAAACATTCAAATTTTTAATTCGTCTTTTTACGACATTTTAATGACGCCCATTTTAAATACAATTTCTTATAAGATTATCAAAAGACAGCTGCACCCAAAAAAATTACTAGACAATTTTTCATAAGAAACTTTCCTACAACTTTCCGTCACAACACATAAGATAAAGAAATTAAAGAATACTAAAAAGTCTTAAAGATGTGTTATTTGATGAATCAAAAGGTGAGTTTTACAATAATACAAGGAACACAACCAGCACTTAAAGTGAAAGATGTCGAGGAGTTTAAAAGCAACTTTTAATATCGCTGGTTCCAAGTGGCACAATCATCACTAATGTTGGTAATACCAAGAGTATTGTCATTTTGTGTCAGAAGGCAGGAATGAAAAAGTGTGAAGTATTCGGGAAGTCACAAGAAGTATTGATGTTGACGTTTAGAACTTGTGATGTTGTTTGCTTAACATACCTGCAACTTTTATTTGATATAGTAGTACAAAAATTTAGTACAAAAATACGTATCTTACCCAGACGAGTAGCATTAGCTACTCTGTTTTATTCAGAGTGTACTTTACTATAATTTGGAATTAAAATTTATGTTCTGTTTTATGATAAGAAATCGAATTACATGCGTTCAAGCCTGTCCAAATAAATCAGTTGCTTTAATTCAATTTTTTACATAATTTGAAGCAGTCATCAAGTAAATTGAAAAATCAGCAAAGTTTATGGATTTCCTTCATAAAAAGTACAATGTGTGGACTGGGCCAAGCTCAAGCTCTAATGTACACGCTGCAAACATGTGTCACGTAAACTTAATTTGTTGCTATATTTGATTGGGATTCACCGACCAGCCATGTCTTTTTTAAATCAAATAAACGCCGTTCAGTAAAAAATCTCAATATACAGTGCGCCACCAATTCTATGCAACATAAGAAATATCAGGCAAATCTCCCAGTTTTGTTTACATTTCTTTGACCACCGATTTCACTGTACAACTCCCATTCTCATCAGTCTATGTATACACAGATGTCTAAGCCAATCTGTGGATAAACGAGAGAATTTCATAAAAATCCCTTATTTCAATGCTTCATTCATAATTGTACAGAGTTTTATTATAACATACCTAACTGCAACGTCAAAATAATAAACATGCTGGAAAACAGGTGATAGAAATTGTAGAAAATTTTGTTGGTGTTTAAACATTTCCATTTTTGCAATAAACAAATTGTTGAGAACTATTTCTGCTGGCGCACTTTATTTTCCAAAATTAGAAGTTTTTTGGCTCCAAAATCCAATGCTGTTCAAGCGTAAGAGATATAATTAAAAGAGCGATTATTCGAATATTTTCAGAAATTGTGTAAATTTCTGAAAATATTCGAATAATCGCTCTTTTAAGGGTCGGTAAATACTTCTATTAAACAGAAAATGTAATATACCACACAAGATACATTACTAGATATGTCAACGATGAAGTTATGTGGTTAAATTTTGCCGAAAACATAATAATAATTTTCATGAAAATTTAATCTTTTGATTGGCAAGCAACCCTAAAACGTATCACAGGCACATGTATGTAGAATGGAATCTTTAGTGCAGCAATCATACAAAATTAAAAAAATAATAAATAAAATGTATCGATCATTAGACATTACTATCACCATGGTAATATGTTTTATGAAGGACATATAGCAACGAACAAGAACGATAGAATTATTCAACAAGTGCTTTTTTGAATTAAATAAAATGACACGTAATGACCCGATAATAGTTACTTTAATTTCAATTCCAAAACTATGTATTTTGAATTAATTGAGTATGTATTTATATACCTAATTATCATGGTTGTTTGTTTGTTGTAAAATGTTGTGTTTTTACTCTTTTTTATCATTTTTCTACCAACTTATTTATTCAGAACAATAAATGCATATTGATTGAAATACAGTTTTTATTATTATCATAGATGAAAATATCTGGCAGTATTAGGCATATGTACATTCTATAAGTTATCATAATACAACTGGAATATGAACATTTTATAAGATATCAGAATACAACTCTAATATTAACATTTTATGATATCTATGTAACGTTCATGATCGATACAAACGTATTTCAGATGTATTTAAAATAATTAATTTTTTGAACAACCGACATACAAAGTGTTAGATGAACAAGCCATGTAATCCGATAGAGTATTTATTTCATTAATTTGTTATTAAATATAAATAAAGTAATGTGTTTTATACAGAGGCAATTGATATTTTGCATTAATTAATTGGAATGTATTCATATTCAGAGAAAGGTAGATCTCATCAACCGGAGTTCAAACCAATAAAATAATTTAGTTGAGTGGTTCAACTGATGATGATTTTAATAATTTTTCAACTTCAGGCATTTTTATTTAAAAAATGGCATACATTTTTTGTGACTTTTATGATAGGTCCAATTTTGAACGAATTTCTTTCATATTCACATGGTAAACTATTGATAACAGTTACTCTCTATATTGGCATAACTTGACTATTATATACTAATATAAAAGTATTCACAACTACTACAAGTAGTATATATTTTTATATCAGAATGGAAAATGTTTTTGCCATTAAATATCTATTTATTATTTTTTCACATTTATGTAAATGCCATATTTACTCAAATATAAAATAAGGAAAGAATACAATCTCTAAGTAATTATATCTCATTCTTAGATTTAAAATAAATAGGTTGGTTTCAGGTCATCAATTGGCTGTTCTAAAATGACAATTTTTGAAACTAGGTATCCAAAATTAATTTTTTATAGATTTTTTTACTTTATTATTGATTCTATTTTGTATATTTTTACGTTAAACACTTTAGTTGCCAACATTTTTATGAAGAAAGCGGATTTACTGAAATCAAAACAATTATTTTTCACTTTTGGATATTATTGAGAAAATTGGACTGTTTTTTTGTAATGCAGCCTTTATATCTAATAAAACAATTTATTAGCTTTGTTGGACTCTAAAGATTTTTCTGCCACACACAAACATAAAATGTTTTGGCATTAAATAAAGTTCATGTGAACATTTTAGTGGACATTTTGGACATTTCGAAATATTTATGCTGTGAAGTTAAAATGCCAAAATACTAAACAAATAATTTTACGGCTATTTCAACACTTAAAAACTTTTCTTTTGCTTACTCTTTTCAATCTTTTATACTAGAAATCGCCATTTTTACTTCAGAGCAAAGATGTGTCAGTAGATGTGAACATATTTATGTTATCAAAATGTCCACAGAGATTATTTTGGCATCCATTTCTCCATTTAAATAACCATAATTTAATGTTAGTCACCATTATCTTGGATAATATAAAATAAAATGGCGAAATATTTAATTATATATCTATCCATATTTTTTATCTTTTGTCCATTTTATTTTATATTATAAACATAATTCGATTATCATTAATTGGAATTTATTAGAATAGGCATTTGATTGTTTTATGTTTTTGGAAAGGTTTTCAAATGTTCTGTGGAAATTTACGTGAAATGATCTGGCAGGCAGTTGATAAGTTACCCACGTTGTATCTCACTTGGACACAATGAGATTTATACGCAAATAAATACCAAGTGCTTGTTTTAAATTCCTTTATCAAATTGTCCATCGATGTTTAAAGTGCATAGAGCAGCAGACTTCTGTCAAAAGTAAAGCTGTGTGTGTTAAGCAACGATCTGCTCAAAAGACGTTAATCAAACCAATTTGGCAGAATTACAGCCCAGTCTTTTAATATTATAAATAACCTCTGTGCCATAAATTTTTATGGTGAAAAGCATTAAAGCCATACCACTCATGCAGAACAAGCAGATAACATAAAATTCAGAAATACCCGACCAATGTTTTATGAAAATCTCATCAGTTTATCCAATGGGGCACCAATATTTCGGACCTTCTGATTCTCAATAAGTTCAATTTTCTAAACTAATTGGATAATTTTCCCGCCAGTCCAACGTCGTGATCAAGAAGGGATGGAGATTGAGAAAACAGCAGATGAAGCAAATCAAAGTGGATTATAATTTAGAAGTTGTGAGAAATGATAAATTAAATTATAATATGCAGGTTTAGTAAAAGTATGTGGGTGATATTCAAGAGAGTTAGAAATGTAATTCAAAAACTGTGAACAGTACCTAATGAAGTAGCGAACCCAAAATAATAATGTGATTTTTTGTTTCATTAAATCTTACAATGAAAATAAAAGACAATTATATAAATCTGTGAACTGTTAAACATTTGATTTTGGGTTCGCTATTTGCACTTGTTTAGTAATAAATAAACAAAATCCAAATAAAACAGGTAAACAAAATGGAGATATAATAACATTTTGTATATAATTTAAATAAAATAAATTGTACCTCTAGTTTTTGTTACATAATTCCGGCCTTACAAATGTTCCTAAGCGGTCATTTTTTTGTATTCGATTTCATTTTTTACATCACCCGCGCTATACACCTGAGATGTAACAGATGTTGCCGGGGATGGGTGACGTTAATTGTTTTTGCGGCATGCTGACCCACTTGACAAAAACAATTCCTAAAACTGGGAATTCTGTCCAAACCTAATTGTTGAGTTCGGTTGTTTATGGCTGCTTGTTCTAGGGTTAAATAGATTTCAAATAATCTTTATCCTGCTGCACAGAGAACTTCCCTTTAGGATGTCTGAATATGGACGTCTGATATTTCTACCGGCTGCATGGGCCTACCAAGGTCGCTAGATCGGACCTCCGAATGTTGATTTTACATGGAAGGAATGGTGTGGTCCCACGTTCACTGGAAATGCATTTTCCTACAAATATGTTTTGTTATTTTTATTCAAGTTAGTATTTTACATGCACATATATTACTTGTAAGTAGTATCGACTTTAATCACAATTTTAATCAAAACAACCCATTTTCTAGAGCGCAGGACAACGCCATTTGTATTTGTAAGATTAGTAGAAGTCAGTGTCCTGAATTGTCAGCCAATTGGGTAAATGTGAAAATTAGATTTCTTGAGAAGAATTTGGAATTAGTAGGTCTAGCGGCCTGGTGGGCCCATGGTGGGTCAGATGCATATTGATCCATCCTAAGTCAAGTCCAAATTGACCATATACCACTTCTCTAAAGTGCTCTGGGCTACCACTCTATATAGTTTATGATATAGTTCAACTGATATAATAGTTTATGATATATTTAAATGATATGTAGAATAAATCTTTACTGCAGAAAAGAAAAATAAAAAACAAAACCAGTCAAGCCTTCGAAAGTATTAACATCATAGAAATGAAAGTAATTTAACCAAAAGATGTGTACAATATATAAATATGGCTTCAACATAAAAACAACATCTCTTCAAGATCAAATCAAAACTATGTAATCATGTGTATCTTGTTCTACACCCAAGCTGAAGTATAATAAGATGACCAGTCAAGCTCAGTGATTGAAAGTACCATCTAGTATATCCAAAATCCAAAAATTGTAATCCATAAAACAATCTGGTCAGAAATGAAAAATGCAAAACAATAACAAGAAATATGGTACTGGACTTAGGACCCTCAGCAGTGAGTTTTAACCAGTTGTATGTGTACACAACCATCACTCTTCCTCTGATACTTTCTTTCTGCTACATGAGTTTGGTACTAATTTAAGAAAGGAAATCTTTTCACTCCTAGATTAAGTCATGACATTTGCTTTTACATCATCAATTATTTCTGAAAAGTCACTACTCTATTGGCAGCTAATTTGTGCATCTGAGAAATTTTCTGGATTTACATCTAATTATTGTTCACAAATGATTTCCAAGCAGACTGGTATTGCTTTAAATTAATTTTCTTTTACCATATGATATTCTGTCTCTCTTTCAAACACTCTTGAGTGGTGAACAGTTCTATTTTGTTTTGTTTTTGTGTGTTTTATTTTCTTAAATTTTTTTCTCATAATACTTTAGTTTAAGCATTATATTATGCAGCCTATCATGTAAATAATAGTACAATTACTTATATATTTACCATGTATATTTTATGCCATTTAACTATCAAAAATAGCATTTTTTGATAACATAATTTGTTATCAAGCTCATTTTTATAGCATAAAACCATAACATATATTTGAACTTTATTGTTAAATTTCTTTGAGATTGTTAACTGTCAAGATTCTATTTTGCTGACTTGAAATATGATATTTTTGATACTATAAAATGATCTCTTTTATGCAAAACTAATTTTTTCAGCATGATAATGTTGTTTTTAAAATAAATAAACTATTCCATTAGAAAGATCATGTGAAATTTGAGTAGAGAATTATTGTCATAGGTGTAAAGTAATGATAAGACTTTCTATGGTCAGATCACACATAAAAAAATTGTTGTTGCTAAAAAGTTAAAAATTTGATCTATCAGCCCAAGGCAGGAAATACTCTACAATGCATATATTTGTATCATTGGGATCATTATATTTCAAACTGGTCAAATTTGGAGATAGTACCCATGGGACCACTGTATGGTTTGACAAGTAATGACCCATGTCAAAGAATCTGTAACTTTAGCCTGTATGCAACATTAGTATTAGGTATTGTTATTTTATCATGCTTCAGCTTGGGCATAGAACAATATACACATGATTACATAGTTTTGATTTAATTTTGAAGGGATGTTGTTTTTATGTTGAAGCCATATTTAAATTTTACACATCTTTTGGTTGGATTATATTCATTACTATGATGTTAGTGCTGTCAAAGGCTTGACAGATATTATTTTTTATTTCATGTTTTGAATGTTTGCTGCAGTAAAGATTTTATTCTACATATTAAACTTTTAATTTTTAAAGCAAATGTTATAAAATTTTGCTTTAAAAGTGAAAACATCAATTGTATTAAAAAATATAACATTTCATTGGTAATATTATATTCTAAATAAATCATTACAAAAAATATGCAAGAGAAATACCTAATGAAATTTCATGAAATTTAAAGTACTAGCTAAGCTAATTATATATAGATATTAATAGATGTTTATTTAACATTTCACACTCAGGAAACTCAACTGTAATATGATTGCTGGGCTTGAGTTTACACATGAGTAACAACTACTCAAGTGTAACACCAAACTTGATATCATCTAATGTCTCCATTTTCAAAGCAATTGTTAAAGTAGTTAACACATTTAGCTTATTAATCTATTCCTAACCCTAATAATACCATGAATTTAGCATTAATATTCTCTCTTTAGAAAAAGATACTTAAGTCACTTTACCTATTTATAATTCTTACATTTAATTTTTAATTCTACTATGTTAATAAAGATATAAATTATACTTAAATTTTAGTGATAAGACTTGCCATAACCTATCACCAAGCAAAATGAACATGATATTTTTGCATCCCTTAACTTCATGATTCTGTAAACATTGAGGTCCTGAGATACAGCCACAGAGTAGTGGTTAGTACATTGGACTAGTGATCTGGAGGCCATGGTACAGATAATATATTAAATTGTTTCAAACCCTATTGGTTTGCAGGCTGGGTATCTGCATGTTGGTGGCTAAATTATGCCTAAAGTTACCAAAATTTGTCTAAAAGGAATAGGACCTGTTTCATGGTAAGGTGGCTAGTGACTAAACCATCTCCCCCATCTTATTTTATTAAGATAAAGCATGTAGCTGTAGGACTAAATACAATACTTACCTATCAAATGGGCAGAGGAGCTCATCTGTGAGCCAATGGCCAGCTAGTTAGAGATGGCAGCTTGATAAAAACACTGTTACAGAAAGCAATAGTAAATCACTGTATTTCCTATTCTTGTTGAAAACCAATGTTTATGTTGCATCAAAACAGTTCTAGATATGCTTATGCTGGTTAAGACCCTTAGGACCAACATAGGTAATGCTACTGGGGAGGGGGGATGTGTCATAGATGCTGGCTAGAGATGATGGGCATTTTTCAGAACCTCTTGGGAGGAATTGTCCTGATGATAGATTGGAAGAAGCAACTTAAGAAGTTTGAGAAAGAAAAAATCAACATTGGTACATGGAATGTAAAGATAATGAAAAAGCTAGACAAATTAGAGTTGCTCCTAAATGAGTTAAAAAGTATATAGCTACACATTGTTGGTGTGTGCAAAATTCAATGGAGTGGTGATGGTCACTTTTGTTCTGGCAATAACTTAGTCATATATAATACTGAAGTTGCAGTTATGCTCATGGGACAGATGACTTAGACACTATTCAGCTACTGTACAGTATCTGTCTACACTCCCACATCAGCACACATGAAAGAAAAGATCAAAAATATTTATGAGCAATTACAGTTGATAATGGACATTGTAATGGGAGATTTTAATGCAAAAATTGGTGAAGGATAAGATAAAGATCATGGCATTGGGAAGTATGGTTGCAGCACTCAACATGAAAATAGGGACAAGCTGGCAGACTTCTGCCATGGTAATCACTTAGTGCTGGTAAACCTCCTGATGGTGACATGTGCAATCAAATTGATTATATGGCAGTGTCTGAGACATGGAAGTCTGGCATTCTTGATGCTAAGGCATGACCATGTGCATATTGTGCCACAGACCACAACCTCATAATGGCAAGGATCCATACAAAGTGATACAAGATACCAAAAAGTATTATGTACAACAATTACTAAACACCAAGTTACCTGATAAAACCAAAAACCATTTTGAGGCACTACTAATCAAAACTACTTATGAATCAATTCCTAAAAACCTATAGGGCAATATGAAGAGGTCTTGGCATGAATCTGCATCATCAATAATTTGCAATCATAAGTGTGCACCTCAGTGCCCATTCAATGAGAAGGTGAGAAGAAATGTAGAGCTATATGGCAGTGTGACTATTTGCAATACAAAAGCCTTGCTGCTGAAATTCAAAGATAAATTTGAAATTTCCAGAGATAAAATGAATGACTAACAAAGCAATGTGCAGAAAGCGATGAGTTTTGATAAAAATCATAAATCAAAGAACTTGTTTGCTCAAGTTTCGAAGATGAAGAGAAAGGAGTTTAAGCTGCAGCAAGCTACCATCAACGATGAGAATGTGGTCACACTTATGGATCCAAACGTGGTGGTACATAGATGCAGAAAGACTTTTTGAGGAACCAGTTTCCATAAAACTATCAATGGAATCAAACACTAAAAGATTTGAAGCCAGGAATGGCTCCAAGAGTAGATGGAATACCTGCAGAGTTGATAACACACAGCAGACACAATGGTATAGTTGTACTACACTGGCTTATCTGTAAGATCATGGGAGACAGGAAATTGCCCAGAGGACAAAGCAGGAATGACAAAAGAGTGTTCAAACTATAGAACAATAGCTCTCATGAGTCATGCAAGCAAAGTCTTCTTGTTATTACTCCTGAGAAAACTAATTGGTAAAATTGAAGCAGAGCTACCAAATGAACAGCCTGTCTACCAGCCCAAGCTGGTAACAACTATTTAATGAATTATTAATTTCAATGCAGGTGTTTTGGTATTCTTAGTTGTCTCTGATAAGCTTAATGAAATATAAAATTTTGAAAATTAAATTCAGTTCTCATGACAACATTAAATCTAATAGCTTTTAAAACATGATGGACTAGATGAAAAATGTAATTATTTCTTTATAAAACAGGCTCTACTGCTCCTTCATTGATATCATTGTGTCATAAAAACAACCATTTTAAAAAGTGTACATATTAAAAAAATTACTATTACAAAACCCAATCAAAATGAAACCAAAATGATTTTTAAAATATAAACGACTGAAAGTTAGCATTGTCGTTGATTTTATAGAAACAATAGATCGATTAGTATCAAGGCTGAATTGACAAAGAAGTCTCAAATATGGAAATTAGTGGCCAGTAATGTACAATTGAAAATTCTTGAAACAGCATAATTAATTAATGAAATATCATTCATAAATGCCAATATTAGCGGAATATTGATCTGTATACTATATATATTTTAACCCAGGACCTTCTGATTAGCATGCAGGCCACAATTTAGTGATTGTATCTACAGCTATTATTGTTGAAGACAACAAAGTGTGTTAGTTGAAACATAGTAGTAGAATCATTTTTGGTATTTGCTTTCACAAGATAGTCGTCTGAATGCTCATGTGTTTTTGATAAATGGATTTTAAAATAATAACCAAACAAATGAATACCATATTGAAAGCCTTGACGAAGAAAGGTCATAAAATTGATAATTTTTATTTGGTAATTCATCAATATGCATTATTGGTACTCATTATTGGCCTCTTGAGACAACAGCTAAGTAGACTGTAAATTTAAAAAAATGAAATTTGTGGCTAACGTTTTATGTATAATCAATTTCTAATCAGATCTTAAGGTTGTGTAAACCATTTATATACATCGTTTTTGGAATATTTACATCTCTAACACAGAATAGTTTAGTGACTTGATGAGTAATTAAAATACCTATAAATTATAATATATGTATGGATAATTTATTAAATAATCTTTGTTACTATGCAATATTAGTATCTCTGAAAACAGTTGCTATGTTAAAATAGATTAGATGAAAGTTCATATGTGGTAACACTAAGTTGTCGTTTAGCATTAAATACCTATAAATTCAATTTAAATGTGAAATTTTGTAAAAAAAACTTATTGCTATACAATATTGGCAACTTAGCAATTCACATAAAATGGACAATGTGTCTGTTTGTCCCAAAATTAGTCTAGGAATCACATTTTATTGACATTAAATACTGTTTAGATGGAGTAATTATTATGTGTGGGTAGTGTTGTGCGTTGTATGATTATATCTGTAACTATATTTCTATGCTTTGTTTTGTATTTTATTTTGTTAGTTCGTGGATCACGTCCTGGGAAAAATGTACAGCTAAATGAAGCAGAAATCAGAGGCTTGTGTCTCAAATCACGTGAGATCTTTCTTAGTCAACCGATTTTATTGGAATTAGAGGCTCCACTCAAAATTTGTGGTAAGAACCAAATAGAAGTCTTTCTCTCATATTACTAACTTTTATTCTTGAAGCGTAGTTGTTTCTATTACCTTAGATTTGAAATTATACATTAACTCCAATATGGAGTGGAAGCCTTTGTGTTAATTAATTATATTGAAAGCTTTTTGTCCTATTTTTAGTGACTGAAAGTGAATAAACTTTCAGTTTAGATCTTGACTTTGAGGTGTGAATGTTTTACTTTTGTAAAACTTTTATCAATAATGGGTTTTGATTGACTTTTTAATAGATAATGAAATTAAATTATGCATGTTTATTAAGTTTTAATTTTTTGTTGTGAAATCTTTTTTACAATTAAGTGGCATCAGTTGGTGAACAATCATTTAATTAAGCAAGTCTTAGAGAGCGACATCGTTTATTAATTTGACGACAAATTCTTGTATAAAGCGTGTGAACGATCTTATTTTAATCCCAGTAATTTATTTTATATATTTTTGGTGCTGCATACTTTGTCATAGCTGTACGTGTTAAAGTAGACTACCTACCCCGGTATGAACTGAAGGCTAGAGGATGTTGAGAAACCACAGAAGCAAACTTCATAGAAACGGCAAATCCTTCACTTTGTTTAATTAGTAAAATCGTTTAGATACTACCTCACGTTATTAGATTAGATATTGCTGTATATTATTCCTAATGTTGTATCTTATTGACAATATGATCAATCTCTGACTAGAATTTCAAATAGGTTTGAAATTAACTGTCAAAAAGAAATATGAGCGATTTTTATGGTGATTTAATTGATAAAAATGGCTGTTTCCATGCCATGTATAGGATGTTTAAAGAAGTTTTTTTATAAAAATTGTAATTTATTTATACAAATGGTTATCACATTTTAATATTAGTGACTTTTAACAGTGACATCCATGATCATATTTATATCTTTGACTGGTAATCAACGAATGATTGACAATACGCATAAATTAACAGAAAATGTGAATAATTTTTTTGGGTGGTAGTTGGAGAAATCGTGGAGGGGGGGTTGAGTGATATCAGTTTTTTTCATGCATAATAGCATTTTTTCAAAATATTTAAGTCGGAGTTTCGAAATGATTCTGTTTTAGTGCTTGTTCGGTTAGTGACTTTTAAATGAACGAAATTATGGTCTCTAGATATCCCTAAGGGACTTTCGAAACAACAAAATTGATGTCATGTTGTACTATATATCGAGCGACGGTCTAAATTTATAAGCTGATCCATTAAGATATTATAGGGGGTGTAAATGTCGTTTTTTCTCAAAAATATATCAAAAGCCAAAGATTCCGTTTGAGAAAAGTGGTGATCAATATGTCACTAGATAGTTGAACTTTAGATATAGACATTTGACATTAGGTCATTAGATAGTTTATCTTTACATACCTAATACCAACTTAATGATGCTAAGCGTACATACATATGGATTTTAACAGGTTTACTACATATTTAACGCACCCATTGCAAAATTAGAAGATGTACGTCCTGGGGCCGCTAATTTGTTTTGAATAATTTTGCTAATATGTATAGCTACAAAGTAACTACCTGTCTATGTATACATATGAGTATAGTTGTTGTAATCATTGTCTGACAAATTCCAGGTAGTCTGTTGTCTATGAGAGACAAGTTTCTTTACCGAATAACCTATTACCAGTCTTGTATCCTGACACTTTTCATTGTTACAGGGGATATACATGGTCAGTATTATGACCTGCTGCGTCTCTTTGAATATGGCGGCTTCCCTCCTGAATCCAATTATCTGTTTCTTGGTGACTATGTGGACAGAGGCAAGCAATCCTTGGAGACGATTTGCCTGCTACTGGCCTATAAGATCAAATATCCAGAAAACTTCTTTCTGCTCAGAGGCAATCATGAATGCGCCTCGATCAACCGTATCTATGGATTTTATGATGAATGTAAGTGATGGTGTGTCATTTAATTTAAGAAAAGCATGTGATACTTATACCTAGATAATCTGCTGACATTTATTGTGTAACAAACGTGTTTGCTATCATAGAAAATTGGAGGCTAAACATTTCTGTGATATAGTCAACAATTACTCTAAGATACTACAACACAGAATTAGGAATTGGATTTTTTCGAGTGTCCACACTTATAAAAGTAGCTGTACGCATGTGTTATTATCTAAGAAATAAAATATACGTTTTAAATATGCGGCTTTGATTTCTCCTGAATTGCATACAGACAGTCCTTTTCCTTTTGGTTTTGCCCAACGTTTGTCTTAAATAATTAATCAGATCGTCTCGTGTTTTGTGAGAGGTTTTGTTCTATTTCTCCCTTCTGTCTGCGGTGGAGGGTGACCACAGGGTGGGCGGCATCAATCCATTGGAATACATCATGTTGGAGTACTGGGTGACCGTCTTAGGCACACTAAACTATAGAAATTGCTACTTCATTGTTCAATACCAAGGTACTTTTTTCCCATAAATAATGCATGCTATAATTTGTTAAATGTTGATTCTTGCAGATGATGGAAATAAATGTTGTTGGTAAAAATCAAATAATTAACGCTTGGTCAATTCTTCTCCATTTAATCGATCACTTTTTTTTACTTCAAAATGAATGCCACGTTAAACTTATGGCAACAGTCAGATTTACTTGACTGTTTCAACAATTGATAACTTAGTATGATATTATAATATATATATTACATTTATTATATAAGGATTATGCATTGTTGGTATAAATGTAATGACTCCAACATCTCTGAAGTTGATTTTAATCTGCCTTTTAATTCAACTAGTGCTTATTTAGCCTTTTACATTTTGAATAATAACTAGATTATGGGAAGAGTGACGGTTGTGTATACATAAAACTGGTTAAAACTCACTGCTGAGGGTCCTAAGTCCCGCACCATATTTCTTGTTATTGTTTTGCATTTTAAATATTTTTTATTTCTGACCGGACTGTTTCATAGATTTTTATTTTTGAATATACTAGATAGTACTTTCAATCACCGAGCTTGACTGGTCATCTCATCATGCTTCAGTTTGGGTGTAGAACAAGATGCACATAATTACATAGTTTTTATTTGATCCTGAAAGGATTTTGTTTTTATGCTGAAGCCATATTTATATTTTTACACATCTTTTAGTTGGATTACATTCATCACTATAATGTTAGTACTGTTGCAGTAAAGATTTTATTCTACATATTATATTTTGTGGTCACTGAATCTATTTTTCCTCTTCTGAAAATACTGGTAAAAAATTGCTTTGATTCACTACAATTTCTTTAAATTTCAAACAAAACTAACATTTTTGATAGTTTGATTTTTATAAATTGTGGGTAGTATCAAAATTAAAACTATGAAGAATGTTGTTTTAGATTAATCAAATAATTTGAAGCTTTCAGAAAACTTTTATGATAGTTTTAGATATTTGTATTGTAAATTTGGAATGAATCAAAGCAATGTTTTCACCGATGTGTTGGGTGACCCCTTGGCTTGGAATTTCCACAGAATTTACAAACTTAAGACTTCCTTTTTAAATTACTATTGAGTTTTTCATTGTGAGAGGCAAGAAATGATCACTCCCATCTTAAAGCATTTACTAACCTTTGAACAATTTGTTTATTTGGATGTTGTTGTTCTGTACCCACAGTATGCTATCCAGAATCAGGCTCATGTTGACAATCTGATTGTCGACCTGTCTCAATTTCTGTACTCATCATGATTTTATTTTTCACTAGACAAGCAACCACAACCTTATCTGCCTGTCTAGACACGCTGTTTATTACAATCAGACAATATTTTTCAATAATATTGAGTTTATTGGGAGTTGGGTTTTTTGTTATTTTGTTATAAATCTGCGTTGTACCGGCAGGCGGTATTGTGAAAGTAGTGATTTGTGATGCATCATGATGTTAGTTAATGTTTTTTACCCATCAACTGGATGAATTATTAAGAAAAACCCGCGCTGTTTAAAATGATTCGTTCTTAAAAAGTTCATCTTTAATTTCTCTGAGACTTGGCACAAACAGTTGGCCATTTTGAATATCAAAATTTCGTGCTAAAATTTGAATCAAGCTCATGTAGGTGACTAAAACTCGTGTTTTGGTAATCTTCAAACAATTTACCCTGAAACTGAATGAAAAACAAATTGTCTAATATCTTGTCAATCAAAATAGACCTAATTTTTAATTATAATATTGCAAAATCATTCATCTGCCATTCTCCAAATGTCCTTTGTCGGCAACAATGTGTTGAGACAATCTTCCTAAAATCTACTTATAATATCACCTTAAAACGGGTTGATTCAAATTTTAAAACGCAATGTTAATACATAAAATGGCCATAATATGTTTTTAGCATTTTCTGTTAAGTTTCAGAAGAATTGAAGTAAAACTTTCTAAGTGAAAATCATTTTTGAAAAAAAAACAATATTGAACACCTTGTGCTACACAGACCTCAGTGTCTACGCGTCCGTCGTGTATCCTCGGATAGTGAATCTCCTTTTTTAATAAATTGGGACCCCAAAAACATCATTTTATCGCCTCGGATATTCCGTTCTGTTGATTGTGACTCCAGGTTGTTCTAGTGCGTTGTTTTCTATCTGTGTCAAATTATCTAAATGAACGTAATGTAATTGAAAATTTTACGCTTGTTATAGTAAACAGTTTTGCTTTTACTTGATTTGTTTGGCTGCTGGGTTGTAGAGCAAAATGTGAAAGAAGAAACTACTAATGAAAATTATTTCACTTTCATTTCTAGAGATTAAATGTGACAACATTTCAGATTCAATTATATAATTACAAGTTTAACTGATCTGGATCGTAATACGTAGTAGGTAGTAATTTGAAATCGTTTTGTGGCTAGCACCAGTTATGCATAAGTTTCTAGCGGAATATTATAGGTATGGGTGCAAAACTACATGCGCAACAAGCTACTGAACTCAGTAACTAAAACAAAGACTTGATTGGACTTTTAGAGACTTGCTAATGTATGAACTGAATTGCATCAAACTTTGGTGGTTTTATTTTGGTTAAAGTACGCATAGCAATCTCTGTACACACAATAGTCTATTCTAGCAGGCCGACTAACAGTGCACTGTAATCAAATTTAATATATTTGAGCTCTATATTTTCTTGCTCAAATCGTGGTACTGTATGATAACAACAATGGGGAGAAGAAGTTCAATCAAAGCTCTGCCTGCTTCAATCTTGTTTGTTGCCAAGTACCTACAACATAGTTCCATCCATCATTTGTTTATGATATTCTAAGTGCTCTCAGTTGGGGTTGAATAATGCATGAGAATTGAATCAGCTGTAGTTGCCAGAATGCACTCTAAGTTAGCTGATAGTTAGGTATAGTAGGAGGGTATCAAGTCTAATGGTGTCGTTATTGTGACGAGAGGATGTTGGATGAACCAGAGATAGTAATTAACTGTAATATCTCATCCGGGGATTTGTTATATCCTAACCGTATCTACATATATTTCTTGTCTCCTCGGTAGATTTTAATATCTATTAGTTTAGCCATGAAGTAAATAATACCAATCTGTTTAATTAACTACTGTTTCAAGTTCCATGTGCTGGTTGAAAGATAATCATCAAAATTTGGCCATCTATTCAGATTCCGGTTTTAACAGAGTTTTCCCATTGAAAACCGGATTTTCTAGATATGTACATTAACTGAAGCTCGCTTTAAAGTTTTACAATATGTGTCACAAAGTTGCAGTATTTTTTGTTAATATAAGCACTAATCAAACTTATTATTCTCGTTAATTAAGTTCTTTTTTAGTGTGTCTGATTGTAGGAATTCTATTTTTAACCTTTATTTATTGCTTTATTAAATCCATATTAGGTACTTTATATAGTTATTGTTAGCCATTAAATTGATTTATTAGAAATGACCTTTAACAGCTGTTATCCCGGTATTATTCTAAGCAATAATAACAATACTAAGGGATTGAAAACTAGTAGACATAATTTCACGAAATGTCGTAAATTGTAGTTAATCTATGACTATATACCACTGATCAGGCGGTCTGTGTTGTCAAATTATGTAGTTCTATGGAATTTGACAACAGAGTCAGATCATATTGTATTGTTCTTCATCCCGCCTGGTGATAATGTTTGTACTTAAGTAATGGAGTCGTTGTTTTAAAATACTATTGTTTGTAGTTTGGTCGTATTCGGAAAGTCCTAAATGTTGAAAAGTGTATTGATTTTGAATTTCAATTGGTATTCAGTTAATTTAATACGATACAACGCTGTTTATATTACGTTGGTCTTCTAGTTGATTTGTATGATTTTTAGATATTAATGTGCAGTAAGATTTAATCCGGCCTTCTATTTTCTAATTGAAATTTTAAATTTGTGATAATAGCTGACGACAGCGTTTCTTATTTTAATTACAATTTGTTTGTTTAATGGACTTTCAAAATATATTTGTATTATTACGTCTAAATTGCCTAGGACTTTTTGGAGACGACTTTATTTATAAGTTGCTGGTAAACAGTATATACATCGGTGTGTAGGTAGGATTTGTTCATTTTTATTCAGGGGACTTAAACAGGACTCTTGTAAATACTTTCTTGCGTCTGCTTCGATGCCTAATTATTTATTTAAAACTGAATTGTTGATGTTCTTTTGTCCTTGACTCTGCAGGCAAGCGCCGCTATTCGATCAAACTGTGGAAAACCTTCACCGACTGCTTCAACTGCTTGCCCATTGCCGCCATCATAGATGAGAAGATATTTTGTTGCCATGGTGGTAAGTGAGCGCATATTCAATTCTTCTCCCTATTGCCTCTTTCTGATTGGGTGTCTTGTTGTAATACATTTATTTGTACTGGTTTTCCGCTAACAGTTGGTATGGTTTAGTTTGAGAACACATGCGTATTTTACCATAGTCATCATTGGATATATGAGCTAAGTGCATATCAACTGATTGGCAGTGCAAGTTCACATTACTTAAAGGTATCATGGACCATCTAATGATGTCT
>JAUYWI010042896.1:0-18146 GCA_034780595.1 Parotoplana pacifica
CTATGCCGCCAGCTCGGAAGGCCGGTGTCACCACGCCCAGTGGGGCTGCTGTCACGGGAAGTATCGATGTGCGGTGCATCGGTTGCCAGGATACACTGGACAGCTTACCCACTGATATTGTGAATGGCGGTGATGCTTATGGAAACAGTGCTTCCAGTTGTGGTGGATATAGTGAGTTGTTGTTAGTAGATATCGTTATGGTTATTCCCTGGATGGTAGCAACAGATTTATTATTGTGTTGTGAGTATGACATAGAGTTTTGTATTAGTGACAGATAAATGAAATGAAGATATGAAAACCAATGGTCGTGTTGATGGATTGTACATCTTACATTTCCTGCAACTGTCATGGCTACCTGTACTCACGCACAGAATAACAAATGCAGATCTTGCAGAACGAAATAAATAATCCCTAATGTACAGAGTCAATATTTAAGATTTTAGATATATTTATTGTAATTGTTATAATAAACAACGATTTTATTTAAAAGAACAGGAGGTATCTCATATCGAAAGTACATTTGAATAATACATAAAAGTTGTTATATAAATTGTTAAAAGAAATCCATCACAACTGAAACAAGATAAAACTGGCCTCTATATTTAAGATAAATATTTCTAATAGCAACAGCTACTGTTGTTTTAGAAGTGAAAGCTATCAAATTATGTATCTCTGTGATAAAACCAACTGTCACTAAAATCAATTGCTTAGCAAAATGACCAATCAGAGTTAGAGACTTTTATCTTGTATCTATCAACTTTAAGGGAGATATTTAGTGTCATAGTTTTATATATTAAACATTTGGCATCTCTGGTACACAATTGCTACATGATGTTGATTCTGAATGTTTCTCTTCATTGTAGGTGAATGTAAATGTGTTTTGAAGGTTGACAATAAGTTGCGTTATGAGACCTCTTATCGCAATGCCAGTCCACAGTGTTGGAATGAAAAATCAACCTTTGCCGTAGATAAAGCTCGGGAACTTCAAGTAGAAGTGTTCATGAGGCGGCCATCGGCTGCAACTGGCACCAACAAGTCTTCAAATATGGACTGGATTATGGTGGCTATCAGGTAAGACTGGATTATGGTAAAATATTTACAGAAAATCTTGAATCAGATTTGATCAGTACATACAGGCTTTTAATTGTCAAAAGCTATTTTCATGACTCTAATAATTGATTTTTCTTTCATTTGGTTTGAGCAAGAAGTAATAAATTATGAGTATTGATTAACATTTGTCTATCCAGTGGCTCGTCTGATGCTTGTTAGTCTGCAATTGGTTTACACCACAATACAATACCCGGTTCAGCAATCATTTAAGAACTGATAATTACGTCAAAACAACTGAACCGTAAATAAACCATACAAAGAAGAGTTACATGGCAGTACTAGAACATTAATCAACTTTGAAGGTTAAGAACATAATTGACAGTAAATCTGAGATGCCAAAATTATTCAAAAGAGAACGTCAGTAACTGATTTTTACTTGATGTATCATTAAATCTATTTTTTAGATAATTATGTGCCTATTCTAGAAGTAATATGTATATTTCTAATCTGTCTGATGATAGAATGTCTTGCTTGTACTTTTCTCAGGTTTATACATACATAGCTATATAGCATAGAAATGTGTAATCCCTGTTATAATATTTCGTTAATCATCTTTGTGTAATGACAAAATGTGTAATCTTGATTTAACATTAAAATCAAGATTTTGCAAGTTTATTGCATTTATGGATATTTATTAGGTTCTGAGCATTAATGAAGATGTTTAACTTAAAGAAAGGTATTTCTATTGTGTAGTCATCAGTAAAATATTTCAGGTGTAAAACATAGAAATCTAATAAAATAAGCAATGGATTATAAAAATGTTTTATGCACCTAGTTCATTTAAAAAAGGTAAAATTACCATATTATTTGCTCGTCATCTAATATAAAAGCCTTTTAAGAAAAATGTTAGTATAAAACATCTCACAAATATACACTAAGTACTAATGGATTTCCAAAAAAGAGGTAATTTCCTATAAAAGGAATAATATTCATGTAAAACTCATAGAATTTGCTTCCTAATTGCATACCTATTATCATTGTTTCCTATATTGATAGAAAATACAAATTATTTTGCGAATATTCTATGATATTTATATCCTTACTGGTCATTTTGGTAATGAAAATCGTGAGCCTAATAGCAAAAAAGCAACATATCTGAGATAATGAAGTATCCGTTTAAAGCTTATATAATGGAGATAAATTATGACATACATATTTACATATTAACTACAGGTAGTTTGCAAACAGTGTGCTTGGAAATACGATTTAGGTTTCATGAACAAAACTAGTCATTTTAAAATGAAAACATAATTTGCATTTTGTTTGTTTGTCCACCGATTCAAAATGTATCGTCAGCTATTCAGCTGGGCCTGCCCTATGGCGCTTCGTTCAGCTGTTTTCAATATTTAGTTTAGTGCTCCTCTGAAACTGTGTTCTGCATTGCTAGTAGCAGCTTGGAAATCCAGTTTCGGTTCGGATAAAGGAATGGTCATGTTATTACGAATTTTCATTTGATCTTACATTTCAGGAACGAACGACTGACTCAATTATGTACATTGTACTTGATTTAATATTAAATAATTGATATATTTGATATTTATTCCTTATCATATTAGATAAATAGGAAAAGTCTAAATATATAATTTGTAACCCTATCCATCATACCGGGGGTAAATTAATGCAATCAGGTAGCAGGGGTGGTGATTGCCCCCATACAATTCTAACTTTGGATTGAAATATTGTTCTACAGATGATGTTATGATTTAAATATTTTTTTAATAAAAGGTTAGAAGGTTCAACGAAAAAGTAAAGAACTAGCTTTTTGCCATTTTTCAAATTTAATTCAAATATTTAGATAAATCAATTGTTATTGGTTGGATAATAATTGTAATCATGTATGAAAACGAGTTATATTATTGGACAATGTAAATGTCTACAACAATTTATTAGATGATATTAATGTATTAAGAGTCAAAAACATTGAATTTTAGGTAAGTCAAAAATAGGGGGGAGACCTTTTTAAGAAATCATATAGCAGGGCCGCTGTTGGGGGTAAATTTGATAAAATATTATTAAAAGTTGTTAAATATATAATTAGGAAAAGTCTTAGAATGTAAAGCTCACAGATGTTTAAAAAACAATGCCTCCCACACCTATTGATAGGGTTAATTATCTAAACGTGTCATGACTTTATTTAGAATAATTAGTAATAATTTTGAACTATTACAAAGTAGTGTGCATTGTGTATTTGTGTGACATAGTTTTAAGATGGATGCATAAAATGCAGCATCCTTTATTGAACTAAAATGAATGAAAACTCTCGATTTTTTAAATTCTAGAGCTTAAAATCACCCTCCCCCCACCGCAGATAAATCGGTCCATGCGATGTGTGATATTTAAGTTTAGGGTGTCGAGATAGCCATCTGAGGTGGAGGGTTCAGAATGTACAAATTTGTCACATGTAGTACAATACAATATTGATTAATTATGTCCATTGTTAGGTATTTGAAAATGGAGTCCTTCCTCGACTGCCAGCGTCACAGCCTCCCGATGCAGATGGATCCGAAGTGAATTTTGTTTATTGAAGTGAAATTTAGCAATCCAATTGCTGCTCGAACACAGCCGGGTCAGAGTCGGATCAAAAGACAGAAGCGGTTGTTTTCAAAGAGAAAAGGTAAATGTATGCATGAGTAATACTACGAGCAAAGCCTCTTATATCAATTCAAAATGTCAGTTGATTAATGGAGATGACAAATAATCACAAGGAATTTGGATCAAATTGAATCAAATTGTTCTAATATTATCTTGTTTCTGACTATACCTATTTATTTCGGCTGTGCAAATCATCATCTCAGTTTAGATTTGAGTCATCGATAAATTTACAGTCATATCTTACAGATTATTTGTTAGCACAGTTTTGCATTTTATGAGATTAACTGATAGTACTTTGCTGTAATCATAGTATGTGCACAGTACATAGGTGTAATCATAGTTTTATTTTTTCTAGCTTGCCTGGAAATACAACCTTATAACATTAATACCCATTTATGTATATTGGTTCTGTCAACTTTTATCTTATCGTGTATTATTATGTTACAAAGCTTACACTGGGACCTATTATTATTATTTATAGAAACTATTGACAATTTCACAAAGTAAAATATCGAGAACTACTGGATCATCTTCGTTTGTCTAAACTATCTACTTTCTAGTTTATGTACTGAAAAATAATGTTACTTAGCCAAGCCAACGGTGGTTCCATAAGCTAACCACTGGAATTCTACACATTGTTGAACTAACCTCTGTAGTTGAACGTGATTTGTATGTGAGTGAGTGACGACGCTAGGAGGCCATAGTTGTTTCAAACTCTGTTTAGCAACTTGAAATAGGTAGACGTAGCTCACTATAAGTCGTTGATTACAAATCTATGTAGTTTTTAGTATAGTGTACTAGGTGTAGGGTGCTTTATCGATTGACACAACTCTATAATAATAATATGAACATACCTGCTAATTTCTTAAAAGGAATGATGTTTGTTCTTATTTTCCGTTTCTAGTGTTTTCAGATTCTGTTTATTATGCTAAGAAATCATCCTATTTTTCATTTCCTTTGTTAGCATTTCATTTTTTCCATAACAGCTGCATTGTGTTAATGTAGTTGAGAGTGTGATCTATTTGATCCCGTTTAAAATAGAAATTAGTAATCAATAGCCATTGTTTGTATATTCTACCTACAATTGTGTTATTACTTTTGTATTTGACATTCAAATTAGCTGTAAAATGAAGAGTAGGGTCCTATGTGAATAGGAGAAAAATAACTCTGTGCCAACTACCATGAAGACGTGATTTGAATAACTTGTTATCGTTATCAAACATGTCTGTTTGAAAGGGTCCACAATGGTAAGCATTATCCTTCAATAAGATAATTATTTGTTTATTTGGCTTCCATTCCATAGGTTGACGAACGATAGTAGTATGCTTTCATTTCATATTTTGTTATCTGTAGGTCGGGATATTTTGCGGCCTACTGAGATGAATATAAGCGTGCCGTTGTGGGTCCGTCTGATGAAGAGCAACAATTCCGCGGCCCTTCAGAAGCACCAGGAACTGTCTCGCAGTGCTGTGAACTTGCACAATAATATGGGTGTGGAGGGCAAATATAAACCTGTAAGTGATATCTATATGGTCTCATGTTGACATAAATAATATGCACAACGCCAAGAAAAATAACATCACTTTTTGAGTGACGATTTTTAGGATACAAAAAATGACAGAAGATTTGCGTGCGATTGTTTTACTCGGTAGACAAAAATGTTATGAATTATTTACATAGTTCAATTTTTAAATTTATGGAAACCATATTAGGTCATTGGAATAATAACCCTGCTATTATTAACAAATAGAAATGAATTGATATAGGAATCTAATTTTTGAAAATTATTTAAAATATGAGTTTGTTCCGCAGAAATGGAATATTATTTCGGATTATCATATTAAAAAATTGTTTGAATTTTTTATCTCTTCAATTATGATTAAAAGCATCTCTGAACGAGATAGAAAAAATGCGAATATTTTTTTTACTTTGCGAAGCAAGATGTGTTGTATACTTTTAAGAGCCTTAGGAAAGTCGAACTTGTTTTTTCTCTCTCTCTCTCTTAAAAATCCATTCCCAATGCGCATTCATGCAGGTTTAATTTATATTATTCGTGCGTTATTTCCAATATTCAATATTGCAACTCACTAGGTTTAGCAAGCAGCATTGACTTCAATAGAAATGTTGAATATACATGTCCACAGCAATTGAAATCATGCTGAGTTTTTATTAAAATTAAAATAGCTCTACCCTACGTAATGATCAAAGCTATTTTGTTAGCAACCAAGCGACTCCTTGAAATACATGTTTGTAGCTAGTTGTATAACAGGAAGTTGAAATTTAATTTTGCTGACTCTGTATGATACACATATATGTAGATTCCCGATGGCATTCAGCCGCGAAAGAAACCTAAAGACCAGGTAAGGTGGTGATTTCTTCTGCTTGGTTAATAATAAGTTAATATTCCATTTTTAAATGATGAGTTGCAACATATTATTCTACCTACGTACATAATATTACAAGCAGCATATTCATCTGCACGTATTTTGAAGTTTATTCTTGTTGTTAGCAAACTGATAAAATATGTATTATATTTGTCATTTTGCTGTATGACAAAAGAATATATTTATAATTACAGGAAACTATAGTCCTTAGATATGCTGTTTTTATTACATTGTTTGTCAAAATATGTTTTAACCATAATTTTTTTAGTCTGTCAACTTAATTTGACCGTCATGTTTGAGTAGCCACATTGAAGTTGCTTGTGACCAATTTAATTAACTTATTTACCGCTATTGGAAAGTATAAATTTACATAAATACCTACAACACATTTAACATGTAATGACTTTTCTTTAGTTGCCTTGTTTTAATTTTCCTTAGCGGTGATACAGTCTCTTGTTTAACTATTGTTGTTATCTTTGTGACAGTAGTAGTTTTAGAAATTAGTCAAAATATATCGGATGTTGGGGAAAACAGATTTATTTTCTTATAACTACCTACATATTTAGTATTTAGTAGTTTATTTAAAAATAAATTGGAGAAAATTTGTGCTGATTAGTTTCTTAAATGAAACACATATGTACTTTTTAATGAATCTGGAATCGAACTCTAATGTTGTTCGATTTACAGGTTGGTAAATGTTTGCATGCAGGATATCTTGGCTAGTTCAACTACTATAGAAGTACATTTTTGTGATCATGTGTGTAGGCAACAGCTATCTGGTTAAGATATCGAAGCTCGTGTAGCTACACAGCAAACACAATTAGCGCCCAATTTTGTGTTGGTTGTTGTTGTTTGCGTTGACACCTCTGTATATGACACTGATTTTGCAGATCAAATTGTGTTTTAATGTAGCGATTTATTGGAAGAAAACAGCTTTTATAATGTGGATTAGGCGATTAGTTTTCAAAATATGATAAATAACTATTCTGAGTGATTTAATAATCAAAATTATTCTTTTTAATGAAGATATTCTTCTGTTAACAATTACCACGCAAAACTTTGGAGCCAATGATGAAAATGTACCTTCCTAGAACATCAGAATATTAAAAGAAAATTTGGATTCTTTATTAAAAATTGTATGTGTTATTTGAGGTCGGTACATGGACATCTGAAAAGGCTGTTTCGATCGAACTTTCTATGCATAACTATAATAGGAAATATGTTTCCAGAGTAGAAATATGGCATAAGTAAACAAATGTACATCGCTAATCAAAGAACACGACACCAACATTAAATCAAACTGGTCATTGCTCGTGTGTGCACATATCATTCTTCTGGCAGTGCCTCTATTATCGTTCAAGAAATTTAATGATAAAAGTATGTGCATGTCTTAATATCTGATAGTTTTCTGTAACTATTTGGTAGCTATATATTTCAGCATATAACTCTCTCAACCTACTGCCTGTGTGTTACTTCTAAAGTGCCACCACATAAAATGAAAAAAAGTTTCACAAAAACAATGATTGAGTGGAGGTAGGTTTAATGGGACAAACAGTGCTCATTGATGTCCTATTTTTTACACTTCATTATTTAGCCTCAAACGCCTTCTTATGCAACATGTCCACGGCCACAGAAGCGTTCGATTGATGCACCTCCTGAGACGTCAGCGACACCTCCTCCTCCACTTCCTCCTGAGAGAACCACGTCCAAGTTCCCCCCTGACAGTACAAAAGTAAACGCTTTTTAAAAAAGATCAGTACAAAATGGGGATTAGTTTAGATTGCCTTTTTAGTTGAATTAATAAATATTTCAAAGACGATTTCGAACCTTTCAAAGGCAAGAATTCTATTGACCAATTAAAAGGGCTGAAGATTGTTAGTTCAAATCAGAAAATATATGAGAGACCCTAATTTTGCAAATAACCACTATTCCTACTATTAGCTAAGTTTGATCAATTTCTCATAAATATCTTGTTTTACAGTATGTATGTTAACATGTTAATTATTTGCTTTGAATTGATTGTTGCCATTGGTTGAGGTCTGTCCCCATTACCCTGGAACCAATTCCACAGGTTTGAGGGTCACTGGTATGCTGGTTGAAGATGAGTGTCCTGTGTATTTCATGATGTTCAGGTCTTTTTTCTTGGTCCAGCAATGAGCCAGCGTTGGAAGATATCTTAGAAGGTTTCTTCTTCTTTTCTGCATCTTCTACACTTAGGATCTTAGCAGATGCTCATTTGGTTCTGTAGACCCTTCCACCCTGTCTGGAGTTTGAATGGCTTCACGACTCACTCTCCTTCTTAGTGCTTTCTTCTTTCCCATGCCGCGAATGCAGTAGATGATGTTACTTTCTGAAGTGTAAACAGAACTTAGGACACAATGAGAGAAAACAAAGTGCATTGATTAAAATGTTACCTAATCGTCCGCACTCACTATACATTTAGTCGATTTCCGGTATTTTCGTTTCAATACATTTTTTAATATGTTAAATTAAAAAGTCTCTGGGGCATTATTATTGAATAAAAGCAAAAATAGAGCAACCAAATATATTTCAGCTGTTAGCCTTCGTCAGTGGTTTAAAGTAATTACAAAAATTGCCATTAACATAAAACAATAGAATAAACAAAATAAATTCAACAAAAAACAAGAGTTCTTTGAAAATGATAGATAAACAGACAAGAAAAATTAAGCAATGTGCATAAAAAGGATCAGAAAAATCGGCATTAAATTATATGTGTATGAAAAGAAATGTTAGGAAATGTTAATATGGCAAAGAATGTCTTTAAGAGAAGGATGTTTGGTATAAGAAAAAAAAGATATTAATGTTGAAGGTTTTCAAACAACGGGATTTGAATTTGTGAATAGTAGAAAGATTAGAAGAAGAATATGGAAAACTCGATGTAGAGCGGATTATTAAAACCAGAATGAATAGGCCAGAAATCCAGTTAAGTTTAGATTTAGAAGAATGAATTCGTCGGAAATGTGGGTTTTCAGACGGGTTCTTCGCATTAACTGGCAGGACAGGCGTACAAATATTAGCGTACTGGATGAACTGGGGGCATGGCCGGAGCTGATACAAACGGTGAAGACTAAGCAGCTCAGCGTCTTTGGGCGTGCCTGCAGAGCTAATGGTCTGATCAAAGAGGTAGTCGTTGGACCGCATTCTGGACGGCGTAGAAGGGCGAGACTTCACAGACAGTATTTGGAAGACATCAAAACTTGACTGGGAACAAGCTTAACCGACGCAAGTCGACTGATAGAAGACCGTCACAAATGGAGGTAAATTGTTCGTTCTGCTGAGGACAGCTAGCCTCGTTGCGAGGATGCTGCTGACTGAGGTAAAGAAAATGAGCGGTTTTGAGAGAATAATTAAGTTTAAAAATCAAAGTTTCTTTAAGAGAATCAAAAGAAAAATCTACATATAGCGGACCACAGATAGAACAAGAAATGTAAGATTGAAGAAGAAAGACATCAAATTTAAAAACAAAAGAACAAGGAAATAAGAACTTACAACAAATACAGGAACTGCAATTGCAATTGAAACACCCAAAAGACCAAGAATTAGACAGGTAGAATCCGATATATTTTGAGGACTGAGTAATTTATTTTTTCAAAGAGTTCTTTTTGAATAGCCCCTAATAATTAGAATGGACGATATGAAATTAACAGCGTGATCGAAATAGATTTTGGAAGAACTATGCGTTTCGCTAGTCTAAGAAATTGAAGAAGAAAAGTGTGTGTTGAATGATAGGAATTACGATGTAATAAAAGGCCTAAATCAGTAGATTTAATAAGATTGGGTATCAAAATAATCAGAATTTAGGAAGACTAATAGGCCAAGAAAAGAAATATGTGAATTCAACATTTTCTAGATTTACTTGTTTTTAGTATTTTGTTTCAGCACATTTTTAATATTACAGTGAACAGTGAAGATTCTGAAAGGCATATATTTTGTATAAATTCAGGGATAATTAAAAATTTAATTTATTGAGACAAAATAATATATTTTGACACTGAAATGGAATGGAATTTTCATGATCTAAGTAATATTCTTTATTGATTGTGCCTTATATTGTTTTTTGATAAACAACTCTTAATTCTATTACCAATTTGAAGGGAGGCCCCAATATCCGGTGAGATGAATCACCCTCCAATTCCTCTGGATAAAGGCCTCCAACTTGAAAGTTTTGATTCTGTACTCGTTACTCAAACTTTTCTGTAGTTGATAAATCGGTTATGACACTACAGAAATGAAATAAGTTGAGGTAACATTTTAAAATGTCTTGCAATTTCACTTGAACCGTTTCAGTCCTCTTCACTTGACGATTTGTCGGATCGTATAGCCGACCTTCAACCGACTCCTAGAAACCATTCTCCCCCTCGAGAGACCCCTGCACCGCGTCAAACACCCCAACCACGACCCGCGCCACCACGCCCGGAGAAGCCCAGGACATCTGTGCCACAGATCAGCTCCGGACTGGAGGACTATGTGAGTTCCGATTACGTGCAACCCGTGGACAGCAATCGTTTGCTGCCTGACGACGATTATGCGAATGTGACGACTCCCAATACTCGCCCACCTGATCCTGATTTCCTGAGAGATTATATTGCTGATGCTTATGATACACCCATTGGACCTCCAAAAAGCACAATTTCCGGTGAGATTGGCGTTTTTTATTAAATTAATTTTATAGCTTACTGTTAATAATTAATGACCTTAGCTGAAAACATATTAACCCATTAATGCCTGAATTTTCCCATTATTGAAAATTTCATGTCCAATAAAACTATTTTTACAACCACGTTACTACTGTGGTTCCATTTAACCCATAAATCACAAAATTTAATAACATTAATGAAAGTTTGTTTAATTTTTTTGCTGTGTGCCAAGAGACTGTATGTAGGCACTAAATGGGTTAATGAATAAAAATAAAATGAATTTATCTCAGTGCAATTAGAAATACTTTTACAAAATAAATTTATTAAATAATACTACTTATACATTTTATAGTAGTAGTATTAAATAGTTTTATTTTGAAAACAAAAAGTTGTATCATATTAAACTAGATTTATACTTCTGCTGTCAGCATGCTACAGCAACCCATTTTGTTGTATGAGTATCTTGTTGTGTTTGTCATACAGCAATACACCATTCTTGTTGTGTTGTTGTTGTACAGCAATACACCATTCTTGTTGTGTTGTTGTTGTACAGCAATACACCATTCTTGTTGTGTGTTTGTCATACAGCAATACACCATTCTTGTTGTGTGTTTGTCATACAGCAATACACCATTCTTGTTGTGTGCTTGTTGTACAGCCAATAAAACTTGTTGTATGTGTGTTGCACAGCATGTTGTGTGGAATGATTTTCCATTTCATTCCATAGAACAAGGGATACGAAATTCGTAATTTTATTGGTCTTGTAAATATCGATTTATAATAGATAGGTATTTTTGATTCTGTTAAATAAAGTTTATTTCAGTACAGTCTGTAACATTTTTAATTTTGTTAAATCTATTTCTGTGTGCGAACGGAAGAATGGAAGAACATCTGATTAGTTTCGTGTGGCCCTGCCCCTGGTTATCGGATTCCTCACATCACATGAAGACTATAAAGATACAATTTAAAATAAACAACTCTTGGAAGTCGTCTGCTGACTCGGTTAATAGTGGATCCATGAATTAATAATGAAGTCGTCTAAATGTTGTGCTCCTTATTTATTTGTATAAACGATTAAAAGACAATACAACAAAAAATTACATTTCTGTTGTATTGCTGTACGTCATTTTGTTGTACAACAATGTTTCAAATAAACTGTTCATACTACAACATGCTGTACAACAGACGTATAAACTTAGCTCATTCTCATCAGCGCTTATGATAATAACTGGAAAGTTGTTTGTGATAACTTTCATTTTTGAGACAGTTCAATGACGAAAATTATTTATTCTTAAAAAGTATATTAACAAAGCTCTAAATAGCGTTTGAATAAATTATTTCTTATATTTTTTCTTTATTGTTTGGTGATATTATTAATGTCTGCTCATTTACTGAATACCAATTACCTCCCCCATGCATGGTACATCGTATTGTAATTACACTTTCCAGTCGATACCATATCTTTATTGTCTGTTTGCCTGACTTGACTTTGTCCATTTATATGAGCCTAGTATCTGATGCGAATGACGAATCACTGTACTGCACATGTTTGCATATTTCAAACATTTACATTTAAAAATTCTCAATAAAATTACCCATGCATCAACTATTCGCAAAAGGAAATTATAATTCAAGTACCTACAGAATTTCCTACAAGTAATTAGTTATAAGGTTGAGTACACTTTACATAGCACAAACCTCTTCACACGCCCAACTAGCTGCAAGGTTCTATTTGTGCAGCAAGGATTTTAAAATGTTATTGAAAACAACTTTATCTTGCTATTATTTTTAAAAGCTTTCTGTATAAAGTAACCTTATTTACGTAGCATCTATGATTGAAGTTTTATAATTAGACAAACTAATGTAAAAATATTTTGTTAAACAATTTAAACATATAAACATTTATAATGTCATAATATTATTTAGCTTTTTAACTATAACAAACAAATAAATCATGGACATTTTTGACGAATTATTTTCGCTAATGTATCCTCTTTCGTTCAAAAGTATTTTAAAAATGACACATGATATATTGTAGGCAAAAAGTATGGCGTAATGTTCTAGAAATTGCTAACAATTCTTACGTGTGAGGGAGATTAAAATAATTCTTGACCTTATAGTTATGCTTGTTGTAACAAATAGAAGTTTGTTGCTATTTTCTAACTAAATAAGTACATTAATTTTGAATATTGTAAATTTATATGAAATTACGAAGGGCGTCACTGATTTTATTTTGAAATAAGAAAGTTCACAATAAAGAAATTTTTATAGTGAATCTACAACTATTTCCCATAATCAGATCAGATATTTTAATTCATTATTCATGACAGGCCCACCCCTCAGAGCCGCCAGTCGACATCTTGTTTGCACAATATGAATGTCACCTAGCAGACAATCATGGACAAGTATTATTAATTTTATATTTATCGAACCAGAGGTGACTCCCTGGTCTTTTGGGTGTCACTGGAATGCAATCCTGAGTAAATATGTAGAAAACTTGGCAGATCAATAGTGTAATAGACTCCCTGCTTTTGATTCAAGTAGTTGGTGGTGTTTCATTATTTCTACTCCGGTGTTGTGGGTACGTGCTTCTTTTGCATTCTATAATGACATTGTTGTAAATCTTTAACAAGTTAGTTAAGTGGGTAAATGTTTGTTCACTAATACCCATAGCAGTCGACCGGATACAAAGCGCAGGAGTTGCCTCTAGAAGAACTACAAATTAGAAAATATGGTTAGAATTTTGTCCTTAGATAGGTTCTTATTACACAAAACTTGGTTGTGGTCTGCTAATTATAGAAGCACAGTTTTAGGCTGACAATAATATACCGCGATAATGGATGGAAGTCGGCTTTATTGCACAGTTGCCTTTTAAGCTACATATATCAGTAATTAAACTTAGCTCTATAGGATTTATTTATATTTTGTTTCTGATCTATCAGCTAGCTCTCTAGGAATTTATTTAGCTTTACATTGTTAATTTAACCCATCTATCTATTTTTGTCATTTATTATTAATGGTAAGACATGCACTAACATACCCAACATACATGCCCTGTCTGATGTGGATATTGTATCTGTTAAACATACATTTATTGGTAGGCTTATGTGTGTGTGTATAATATCTTCCCTTGCTTATTCAGTAATCTAAGTTTAGCTGATTAGGACTAAATTTTAGAATTTATTATATGTTTTATTTATCACTTAATATGCCTTTGGCAGGGTTTGATAACAAAATTTAGTTAGTAAAACTTATACTAATCAATATTAATTATAATTAATATTGCCATATTTTTCTATAATTATTATGTAAAAAAATCGCCTTATGAGATAAAAAGATATCCCACTTATGAAACGTATAAAAAAGAGGTAATTATTGTTTGCACTGTGTCAAAAACATACTAATTAGTGATAATAAATGTTTTTTCTCTCTATTTTTGTATGATGCACTAAATTCTGGATATACAATTAGAACATTTAGAACAATTAGAACATTTAACTATCCATATTAAGCAAATTATGTTTTATAAGTGTTATTAATAATATCACTAACCCCCCAACAATGCGCGCGCTAATGGTTGTAATTGTTTGATTTTAATTTCTAATTGTTCAGCTCCTCGACGTCGAGTGACCTTGAACGATTTCAGATGCATTGCTGTACTGGGGCGTGGGCATTTCGGTAAAGTTCTCCTGACTCAGTACCAGAGGGACAACAAATATTACGCAGTGAAGGCCTTGAAGAAGGCGGAAATCGTGGCTCGCGGTGAGGTGGATACGTTGCAATCGGAGAAGAGAATCTTTCAAACCATTACCGAATCGAAGCATCCTTATCTGGTCAATTTAATTGCTTGCTTTCAGTCAGATGTGAGTCCTAATTGTCCCTTCTTTGATCATCCTATTTGGGTGAATGGATTGAGCTGAGACTTGGTACATTGGGATTGATTTAGGGTGAACAATTGTTTAGAGGTAAGAAATCGATCATGGGGCCAATGATGTCATAGAGAGTTAAAATTAAAGTTTGTCCGATTGACTTCAAACTTGGTGTGCAGGTCCATTAGGCATTCAGTAATGCAAATCCACAAATAGGAAACAAATATTGATTATCGATTTTTTTGGGGGCATAATCACTTAAATGGTTCTAAAATCTAAACCAAACATTTTATTTTGCTCATATTTGAGATTTAGAATTAGAAAAACGTTGGACATAATGCATTAGAAAATTGGATGTTTCACATTTATCGTTACTGGCACGAGGCCCATCATACCAGGGCAGGTCCATAAAAATTGATGTTTATCAAAATTGTATTTTATCTAAATCGTTTAAAATGGTTTATTGTTGCATTTTAAATCATCTTTAGTGTTTGGAATAAATATAATTACTAAAAAATTGAATTTCAGAAAAATCATTTTTTTAAATGCATATTGAACCGGTCTGGGCAAAAAAAATTAATTACCCTAAAATCCACATGGAACATCCCATTTTTTGCTCAAACCTGAGATTTTTATTCTACACGACATCGAAAACAAAGTACGTATAACCTTTTGATAACCTCACCCCCCCCCATTTTGGGGCAGGTCTGCTAAAATGGAATTTTTAATAAAAAAGTTTGCATGCCAAGATCATTTTCAGTGGTTTTGATTGAATTCAGTCACTAAAAGATGTAGGGATTTTTTAAAAATCCCATTTTAACACGTTGTTTGGGCCCAGGTTGACAATCCGTGCACCTCCGAATAAAGTTATCACTTTTTTACTTGGCAAGATGTGTACTAGGTAAGCAACAAGATTGGGTAGGCTAGCATTTGACGCAATGTACAAAAAAATCGGATGTTGATGCCAATAACGCATGGATATCCTAATGGTCACTTTCTCTGGATCAATATAATTTTATGAAATTGTCTCTAGTTACTAATAAGAGTTTATGAATCTTTTTGTCAATAAAAAATATTAAATGAAAAAAAGTAATGTCTCTGGCTCTGTGGTCAAATAATGCATAAAACTGAAATATTTTAAGGTTCTTATTTAGTTAGTGACTTTAGAACCAATTCAATAAATAAATATGATTTTGTAATTTATATTTTATCGTAAAATTAAATTTCATATTGTTTCCCGTATAGATTTATGTGTGTGTGGTCCATTGTGTTCACAAAAGCTTTCATGACTTCATGGATCAATGTAATTAAAAGAAATTTTCTACATCTGCTAAGGGGATTATTATGCATCTTTTTGAAATTTATAAAAAGGCTATCTGTTGAAACTTTTTTTTATTACAAAAAAAATCAATATTTTCAACAATCCGTAATAAATGTTGAATAATGAAGAGTTTCTAACACATTATGTACCAAATATGAGCCTTTATGTGTAATTTTCACTTCAGAATTGACTGATTAAAAAATAGACTTCAAAAATTTGGAAATTTTGAACCTGAATGACCTACTTTGAGGATCCCTCACATGACCTTGGGGTTGCAGTTTTTGAGCTTAGAAAATAATATATCCAAAGATATTTAAATATTTCCATGATTAGGTCACTGAAAATTTATGGAGGCATTCATTTATTAAAGGTAATTTGTGATAGAAATCGGTAGAAGACTTTTTTCAGTGAAACTTGTGATTAATGTTAAATATTTGAACAATTTTGTCATTTTATTTTCAGGAACATGTTATGTTTGTTATGGAATACGCCCAGGGTGGCGATCTCATGATGCACATTCAGACCGATGTATTTGACGAGCCACGTGCGGTCTTCTATGCTGCTTGTGTTGTCCTTGGATTGAATTTCCTCCACAACAATAAAATAGTCTATAGGTGGGTTAATAATTCATCGGTAATACTTTTTGACAGAGAGAACCGTCCCTCCTTATCCCCTCCACTGCGATGCTTTCTTTAATGTGTAAATATCACCACTTTGCAATGTTTATGGAGATAGTAGAACATTTCTATAGGAACATTGTATTGAGTGAATTTTGCTCAAAGAAGAATGGATGAATACAACACAAATGTTGTGTATTCTTCCCAGCAATATAGTACTCGTGTTTTCTTCTTCTATCATTGAATAATTTTTTTTCTCTAATGTAAAGTTCATTTTTAATTTATTTTTCCAATTTTAATTTGACATTGACGCTACCACCCAATCACTTTAGAACCAGTTTACCTTACCAGATAACATTTTAATTAATTTTATTTAATGTTTCTATTCCCTTCAATTAATGGCATCATTTTGCTAGCCGAATGCAACGAATCACAACCATATATTTCAATTAAAGGATTAGTTAATCATTTTTCTGATTGTCTTCAATGTTGAAGTTCAATGCAATCAAGTTCTACGATGCCTACTTTCTCATAGACCGGAGACCAGATTTGTTGTGACATTTTGTCATCAATATCTTACCCCCTGGAGAAATCATTTTCCTTTAAATTTTAAGAAGCTATAGATTTTTGAAATTTTACATTATCTATGAACATTTGTTTGTATGTACGTGTTTAGAGATGTTTTTATGTCGTCGTTGGTAATGTATGTAGACGTGTTTAGTTGTGTCAGATCAATATCATTTAAGCTTGACATTAAAATAGTTTTAGTTACTTGTAAGGAAAATCTTTCATAATTAAATTTTGTTTCTTTTTACACATTCTTTTATTTTTAAGGGATAAAAACGACGTTAGCCTGTTGATAGAGATGACAATGGTTTATATTTCCCATTTGCAAATTATTGTTGTACTTATTTCGATTCGTTAGCTCTTTTGTTGTAACATATAATAAGTTAATTTACTTTTGAGTATTTGTCGTCACAGATTTTTTGTCTTATACAAATGGATACTCTCTACTATCTTATATTAAAGGATTTATAAACATTACCAACCAGATTATTCTACAAATAATAGTTCGGAAATTATAGATACTTACATAATTGTATGAACTTACATCATCACATGGATTTCAAGTAGTAAACGATTTTCTTTTATTTAACCAATCTGTATTTTCATCACCTGACTAAATTTCAATTATCCTTATAAATCCTTATCATAACACTAAAATTAATAGAAAGCTACAAGGACAAATAGCTTTAAACTGGCGAGATGTTGCTTTATGATATTATAGTCTTGATTAGCTGAGACAAATGAAATGAAATCAATTTCACCGTGCTCAGAAAATTACACATTAATTTAGAGAAGCTAAAATTTAATAAAAAGTTCACATATACACTCCAGTGCAAAAAGAATCGCCACACATTAACCTAATAAAAGTATAATTTTAAGCTAAGTAGATATAATGTTAAATTAATCAATCAATTATGTGGTGATTTTTGTTCATTAGGCATGTTCAATAATTATGCCTATTAAGCTATCAAAAATAATGAATCGACACGCTTATGTTAAATTTCAATTGTAGGGTGGCGATTCTTATT
>JAUYWI010043007.1:0-18142 GCA_034780595.1 Parotoplana pacifica
GGCGCGGCATTAGTAGACCACCATACTCTTCCGACTTTTTTTAAGCACCCAATCACATGCCTGATATTGGAAGTAGTGAAACCAAAAATACGTTCAAATGCCTGGATTGTACCTATAAATAGCCATTCCTAATTAGGTACCTATAATATGCTAAGGTACCTTTCTACCATATATTGAGTACACGGCTACATCCTGTTTAGTATGAAAGGCTTCTTTAAATTATTGCAAAAATGTACATATATGATCTGTTTTTAAATTTACTCTTGATTAAATTTGATTTTCGCCTCTAAATATAAGGTGGACAGTTTACATTGCAGTTAAAGTGGAAAATCCGTTAATGTCGGCATTAACTAGTTACTGTAGACATTAGCTGAAATTTCAGTTAATGCCTACAGAGACGTCTTTCCTGCTAACTGCTTAACTTAGTCCTGATTTGCTAATCGTTGGTTACTTTCATTTACCTACAAGCGAAGCAACATACATATATAGAAAGTTCTGTTCTACAAGTTACATTTTGTAACATCTTATCACTTTTTCGAAATGTTTGGTGCAGACGAATGAAACGCACGCGACACAACGTTGAGAGGTTTTATTGTCGGAGGACCTGTCACATAAGGCAAACTTTCCATGTTTTCAATTCTCTGCTGGTCCTTCTGCAGGAGTTGGGCTTTGATAACCGACGAGATTTGCTGCTAGTATATGTTGAGTGATACGGAAACGGATTGTCTCATCAATAGGTAACGAAACGAACCAGGTGGCGATAGGGTATGCATGACAATTGAAGCGTTGAGTAATGCAATATCTAATAAAATTGAAAAAACAACAGTATGACCAACGAAAACAAATGCGCCCACAAGTATAATAATTGATTTTTCTATCCATTATATCGACTCCAGACTTCCTTTTATTGTAGTCGCCCACATTTTCGGTTCAGTCATTGGCAGTTGTATTGGTGGGTCTATCTATGTACAGTACTGAGTAGCAAGACCGGTTCATTCTTTTGTCCCAATAACTGGTCAGAATTTGGTTACCAGATTTATAGAAATTAACAGATTTTTTGTCTACCAGTCAATGTTTTGGCAATAGTTGGAACATCACGACGATTGATTTCAGTGTTCCGTTAACGTAGTCTGTTAATCAACCAGTGTAGAGCTAGGAAATCCTGGCTTACTTTTAGCACAGTTGCATCAGAGATTGAAAAATCTCCCCTTTCTGAAGCTGTCAGTGTTATGTCGCCGACTAAGGAATTCCACGAAGCACATAACCTGTATCTGCTTCGCACAAACAGATCAATTTCTCCATGTGACAGCGCTTTGTTTCTCTGCCTCGAGTCATTCCTTAGAAGACACAGCTTTGGAGTTGGAGAATCGAACAGGGGATATCCTCAAAGCCATTCCAAAGACTGGTTTAGAGACATTATGAGAAAACTGGTATCTCCCGGTGGAACTATGCATTTACATACATGGGAACTATGTATATCGAAAAAGTCACAGATGAGCCTGCATAAACTTTTGAAGTAAAATTAACTTTTTTTTTCAAAATTTTATAGAGAAAACTATTTTTCAGATTTTTAAATTACTGTAACTTTTTAATTAATATATACCTTTTTTCGTGAAATTTTATATTTTTATTATAAGTATTACAAATTTGATCAATCTGAAGTTATAGAATTTGTCTTGTTACTTTTGGGACACCCCTCGTAGTTATCATAGACCCATTACAATCGGCAGGCTACAGAGTATTTATCACTCTATGGGGAGGCTGATAGCTCTACGAGCGAGCAGGCCTAGCCAGAGGAATATAGGACTTTCTGAAAATGGGCTATAGAATTACATAGAATAACTAAATTTTGTCAATAGATTGCAGTTTCATAGAAATCGGTTCAGGAATTTTTCCATTTAAAAAATATATTTTTATCACCAATAAATGGTATGTAAACTTTAATTGATAAAAATCGGAAACTGTTCGAAAACGCTTTAACCGATTATAATGAAACTTGCTATCAGTTTATTACATTCTCTTTCGGATCTTTTTCTGTAAATTGTTTTAGCTCTGACCCCCTCCCCCGCAAGGTTACCTGACGGCCCTCTGAAACTAGAAGTTGAGCCAAAATGTACTTTTTACAAACAAACAAAAATCGATTCTGTAATCAAATATTGATGACATTGATTAATATTTCGTAGATATATTACATACACTTCATTGTACAATATTATTCCGTTTTTGTTGTTGAAAATATTGATTTTTGTCCATAGGGTGCAACCTAAGAGCCAAATAAATTATTTTTGCTAGAGAAAAAAACTATAAATTCATTTTTAACCCTGGAGAAATATGCCAAACTACATCTGTAAAAAAAGTGAAAAAAAGTATTCACCTAAAAAAGGACATTCCTTAAAATCCTATTTATTTAGATAAGAAAATAATGGAAATTTGGTTTTGATTTACTCACAAATTGAAAATAATTCATTGGAATATTTTCATATTTGGCATAGATACTTTATTAGTGTGCCAAGTAAATATATATCCTAACTTTACCCAAAGTCTGAAAATGAGATCCACTGAATTTGGGGGCGGGGATGAGTGATGCATCAAAAGTGTGAGTTATGCCCCCCTGTGATTATAGGTTAATGAAACTCCACATATATTATGATAAAAATCCGTTTGTTTTTTTGCTCTTCCATAGCAACGAATAGAAAAAACAAATTTCAATGATTTATTATGTTACTGTGCTAAAGAATTTGCATTAATAGTGTTTTTTTTACCATTGCGCCATTTTAAAGTTTAAAAACTAAATTAATTTAATAGTTTTAGCTAATATCAGATTTTTACAAACAATTTGAATACAAGGCCGGAGGAAGCGGAGAGGCCGTGGACCCCCATTTTTTGCCAGCCCAGTTCTGGCGCCTTTATATACATTATATATCATTGAAACGTACACTAGATAAAATACAACTTGGCCTACGAAATTCCATGATTTTTGCTTAGGTTTGTGACAAAATATAGAGTTGTTCTATACCTATCATTTGATTATCTTGCTATTTTCAAAATCTGTAGGTACCTAAATGTTTATTCCAAATTGTCATTATTATACATTTTTAATTACATCTACAGATTATTATCAAAAACCTATCTATATAAACTTCAACTAAGTACGATTATAAAAGTACTATGAGATCAGGAGAAGAATTGGCATGGCTAAGAGCACGTTCTGCAAATTTGATTACATTTCTCTAACGACGTCTGCTAAACTGTTAAGTTTTGTCGATCCTGACCTATGGAAGTGAGACCTGGACAGTGACCAAATCAGATGTCAGCCGTTTGCAAGCTGCAGAAATGTGGTTTCTTGGGTACATGCTCCGGGTGCCACATACTGTACATAAGACAAATGATAGGGCAGGAACAAAGAGATCACTGATTCATACTATGTATAAGAACAAGACAAGCAGGTTTTTTCGGACATGTTATGAAAAAAGGTGGAATTGAGACATTGGCTGTGACTGGCAGGATTCTTGGTAAAGGGGGTAGAGGTCAACCTCGCGAGCACTTAATTAGTAGTCTGAAGCAGAGGATTCATTCAGAAAATAAAGATATCGAGGTGATAAGGACGACTGATAAAAATGTTTGGCGAACCATGATTTCTAACGCTCGGATCGAGCAAGGAACCTGATGATGATGCACTAAGTAGTAAAATATAGGTAATGTACGCTACTGCCAATTAATGCACCAGCATATTTGAGTGTGCTATACATTCCTACAAGCAACTTGAAAGGTACTTACTGTAAATATGTAGTATGTCTGTGTTGTTGAATATGAAATGTTAGATCTATGGATAGTGTAGTGTTTATAATATGTACATATATCTTTGTCCTAAATGTAAACATAAAACTTGAGCACAAAATTGTAGAACACAATCTATTTAACCGCATATTGTGCTATGGTCATGCACTGAATCTTGCAGTGAAGATGACAACTAATAAATACAAGGTGCTAAAGATATTATTGATGTAAGGAAATATGAAAACTTGTCAATATTCCCCTAGATATGAGGCAGCATTTAATGATATTAAAAAAACTGCTGATGAAGCGATCAACACGGGAGGCACTCAGCATTCAGTAGTACGAGATGGACGGACCGTACGAACCAGAACAAAAGTTGTGGGAAGAAAGCTTAGAGGGATCTTTGTATTCTGAAATAAGAGCTCGGGTTATTGGAGTACAGGCACAAATTGCAATCTCGTTCATTTTTTGCAGTGCAACTTGGACAGCTAATATTTCAGCATACACACTTTCTGACTAGAACGTTACGGAAAGTCTCTTTGATATTCACAGATGGTCAAAAGATTGCTACTGGAACTGTTGCCATTCTTCAAGGACTTCGAACTGAAGACTATTTTTAACCTTTTTTTTAAAATAAAACCTGTGTTAAATGTAAAAGAAACTGCAGTACCCTGAAAACGCAAGCGACCATTGCGAGTTGAAGAAGGTTCATCTGAGCATTCTACCACTCAGATGTTAAATTATTGTATCGTCAATTTTTTTATGAAGCACTTGACACAACTTTTGTAGGCATCAATGAAAGATTTTCCCAAAAGGAATGAAGGCTTATGAATAGTTGGAGACTGCTGCTTGAAAGGCTATTGGATGATTGTATCGAGTTTATATCAAAATGATGCAAACGTTAATTCTCTACTACTATTTTTGCTAAATGATTAAGGAGTGGTCTAACACAAGGTAAAAAAGTGAACGACGTAACTAATAAAGATATTCGTACATTTTTGTCTTCATCATCAAAATTAATAAAAGACTGACTGAAGTTTTTAACAGTTTGAGACTTCTAATATAATTAGTCCAGCAACAAATGCAACTACTCAGATCTAGTATGGTTTCTCCATGTCTCAACAGCATTGCCATTCTAAATATAAACAAAAGTTGTACTAAAACACTGGACTTGCATAGTATTGCAAAAACAGTTTGCTTCATTTAGTTCAGAATAAAGAAACTTTTTTGGGATCCTTCTAAATTTGGTTTGTAAGTGTTATTTTAGGTCCTATGAAAAAAATTGAATAATTTACCTTTTGTATCTATTGCCAGATACCAGATGTATTAAATATTTTGTGTATTTATATACTAATTTAGCATACGTAAAACTTTTTCTTTAACCTTAGAAGCCACAAAAACCCTACTTGTTAGAAAATGCAAATATCTTAAAAACTACAGACTAATCAAACTGTTTTCTTTCCCTACTTTTATGATTCTTTATGGGTTGTCGGTATCTAACTGAGGAAAATTTCACTGTATACTTACAATTGAGTAAAAATGGGTGTGATTCCAGCGTTTAATAAATTACTCAAGATTGTCTGTCAATTCTTTATTTACATGTGTATATAGATATTGTGTTCAAATTTATAACCTTTGATTCTATCTAGTCGTGACAGATATGTCTATATGTAAGTGTAGAACATTAATTTGCTTCCAAAGTGTATAGTTTAATTCACTTTTTAATGCCTTTTATAACTTTTTCTAAATCTTAATCACTGACATTTAATTTTGATGCTTTTAAAGTTATTTATTTAATTATCTTCAACTTGTGTACCTACCAAGTCTTGGATTTTAGGTATCAATAAATTAAATATAATCATATTATATATTATTTTAACAGTTTGGTATGAACATCCTTTAGGCTGATTTGAAAATAGACTTGTTTTAACATTAAAAAAATTTTAAATAGTGACTGCAATTAATTAACTTTTGCGTTATTGTCATAGCAATGGTGAAGATGGTGGAGGTGGGCAACAAACTCATAGCTACCTTATTGGATGAAAGTTATTAAGGGCCTATCCTACAAGAGTCTTTGAATTCAATACCTTTGTATTTGGGAACGGATGCAGAAGGGACACCAAGAATTGGCTATAAACACGAACAAAATGCACTTAATTTCAGACCAGCCGCTTATACTCAACCAGTAGGTGTATTGACAGCATGTCGACGCCCTCGGCCCAATGCCCCTCCCCCACCCACAGACACTTTCAAATTCGTTCCGCCGGCTCTGGAATAGCTTTTTAAAAATTTAAAAGTAGAATTTTTGTACCAAATACGAATAAAACAAAAATAATCAAATAAGATAGGAAAAAAGGCATATACGAATTACTCAATAACTTAAATAAAATCAGTGAAATATAATTTGATAAGTTCTATTGTTTTAGATTGGTATAGCTTAACTAGATATTATTTATTATGAGGTGGGTAAATGATCTTTTTTTATTTTAAAGCTAGCAATGGCAAAATACTCGTAGTTCAATAAGGTACAATAGGTGATTTCAAAGACTAAAACTTCTGTTGGTTTTAAGGTTTTAATGTGATTCTAAAACCAATTTTGAAATATAAATCATATTAATCTAAAGTTGTTATTTATGGGTTTCGTTATTTTAAGGTTGGTTTTGAAATTAAATATACCTTTAAACCAAACAGGTTTTAATCTTAAGACCAACTTTGAAATCACCCAATGTACAGGCTAAACAATGAGAAAGAAAGAAACTTTTTGGTGCATGATCAAAAACAGTTTTCTAACATATGTATGTAGAATAAAATCTTTACTGAAGCAAACATTCAAATTAAGAAATAAAAATTAATAAATAATAACTGTCAAGTCTTCGACAGCACTAACATCATAGAAATGAATGTAATCCAACCAAAAAAGTGTAAAAATATAATAATGGCTTCAACATAATAACAACATCCCTTCAAGATTAAATCAAAACTATATAATCATGTGCGTCTTGTTCTAAACCCAAGCTGAAGCATGATAAGATGACCAGTCAAGCTCGGTGATTGAAAGTACCTCTAGTGTATCCAAAATCTAAAAATCTAAATTCATAAAACAATCCGGTCAGAATTGAAAAATGTAAAATGGTTAAAATTCATTTGATAGATGGATGATATTTCAATTAAATAAGAATTTATATGCATGGATTACCTACATCAACCTGCATAGATAATTTTGACCATTTTAGCTCTAGAATCTTTATAAAATAATTTTATTTATGTCCAGAATAACTATCTAATCTGTTTGATTTTTAAATTGTTATATTTATTTTCATATGTTTGTCTGGAGTAAAGATTTTAATCTGCATAGAATATAGCAACCCAAAATGATAGCTAATCATATTTCATTTATTTCTCTAAAAAATTTTTTCCGGTGGTACTATCTATAGGCCTTTTTGGTCAAGTTATTTAGTAGGACATACCTAAAAAAGCATATATATTAACAAGCAAAAACGTCTAAAATTTACGTCTCTGGTTTAATACTTGTATTGAGAGCCAACTAAATACTATGTAGTTTTATAATCTATTTTAAAATATTTTGTAAATTAACTTTTTTTTAATTTTCAGCATTTCAATGTATAAAATCCATGAAATTTCCGAGTCTGATGATGAAAACAACGACATAGTAAACTTACTCACAAGTAAGGGGAAGGAAACTGTTAACAAACCAAAAGCAACAAAGAGGCGCACTAAAGAAGAAATGGAAGTGAGAACATTTTTATTATTAGCCCGTTTTGTCAGTAGGTGATTAACAATTAGATATAAAAGCAATTGCTAGTTTGTTTTGTTCCCTACCAAAATTCTAAATTTTTTTTATACTCAGTGAAAGCATACTATTATATGCATAAATAATCAAATTGTCTGTATGGTTAATCATTATATTGCTTTTTTTACAATTCTGAGAGAATCTGGAATTGATTTATGAAACATAGCTCTAGTATAATTATTTGTTTGTCATATTACAGTTTGTTACTAATGATTTTTCTATTATTAGAATGATCGGGCTTCTAAGAAGGCCAGAACTGAAGAAGCTAAGCAGATCAAGGCAGCTGTGAAAGCATCAAAAGAGGCTGAAAAACAAACCGAAAAAGCTCGACAGTATGCACTGAAAGAAGCCAACAAAATGATGAAACCAGATGAGTGTTTGCGAGTAAGCACTCTTTGCTTTTAGAATTTAGGATATTTATCCATTTTATTCAGATGCTAGTGAATGATTTTCTCCAATTTAGGTCTGCAATGATGTTAGAAATATATGTCAAAAAACAAATTGAAAATGAACTTTTGGAAAGAAAACGATATTATTGATTTTTAGCTATTTTTCATGAATTACCTACATATACGTATATTTCCAAAAATGTTATTGAATAAAATAGAAATTTTATTAATCTTTATGAAGATTAGTATATGTTTAAAAAAATTCGTTGGGTATATGTACATATTTTGCAAATAGTTAGATTTCTATTTTCAAATGCAAATTAGAAGCAATAAATATAAAATTTCTAGTGTATGATTTCCTCCAATTTAGGTCTGAAACAAATTGAAATTAGTTGGTGTATTTTTCGAAAACGTTCGTGAGATAATATCGATTTTGTTTTCAGACCTAAATTGGAGGAAATCATACACTAGCAATTTTATATTTATTGATTTATGGTTTTCAAATTTATAAAAATATCGATATATCTTCAAATTATTACTATATGTTTTGCGATTGATTCATACTTCGGGTGTTCGATAAGTAGTGAGAATGGAAGATTATTTATATAAGAGGTATATTTACAACAATAAATATAAGTTTAGTTGATAATCATTTGCAGTAGTCCACAAGATTTTGAACTTCCTTTTTCAAAGCATTCTCTGGTAGTCCCCTGGCCCATCACAACGCGGCCGTTTCCACCTCTTTGTAATCATTGAATTTTGATTTGCCAAATCGTATTTCATCCAATTGAACACAAATCTTTCACAAAGGTTCAGGTAGGAGCTGTAAAAATGGTTGTCAACTCGGGAAGAATAAGGTCTTGTATTGTCCCATTGCCACAAAAGAACATCCAGTTGAATGGGGTTTGACCGAAGACTCCTCCACATGTCATCAATGTGCTTAATAAAGTCAATAATGGTATCACTGTCAACAGTTTCACCAGGGGGGGATCACACGAATCGAAAATCGCTTTCGGGGCGTGAAGGCAAAATGTTACAATACTTTCTTGTCGGATATGGAGGTTTTTAGCACTTGAGGTCGCTGTTGATCCTTGATTTGCTAATTGGGTAGGGTCTCAAATTAAATTCAAGATTCGTCTTGTACTGCTATTTTGTCACAAAATGCTTCCATCCCCTCTCGGAAAACAGATGTCGAATTTGTTTTGCACAATTAACCCATAGTTGTTTGTGGTTTTCTTGGAGCTCATGCAGTATCCATACAGAAGAGACATTCCGCTTCTGAAGATCCTCTGTCAGAATGCGATACACAATCGTCGATGACACCTCACACTAATCCGATAGTTGACGCACAGAAGATTTGGGATCCTCTTCTATCATTTCCTCAATGATCGGAATGGTCTCAGGAGTTCGTGTTGTTTTTGGACGACCTGATCTGGACTTATCGCTACACGAGGGATTGATTCTTTACTGATCAGCTCCCTGGAACCCGATGAACCAACAGAAGACTGTAGATTTACCCGGAGTATCATTGCCATGAGCCTCTTCTAACTCTTCAAAACAAGCTTTGGCCACAATGCCTAATTTGAAACGCGTATACGTATAAAAACGGAAATATTTAGCTTTATAATTCATTATAAAATATTCGCGTTGAACTAATGAATAGGTACTTGTTTCAAATTATTATAGACATAAATAACATTATGCATATTTTTAAATTCAAATTTTTGCTAACGATTGTTATTATAATTAGCTATACGCATATACTAAATCTTATCGATCAATTGATGTCTATGAACACCGGAAGTAACACCAAAAATGCATTTTCTTCAATTTAAACTTGGTTAAAACCTATCGTGGATGGTTGATACCTAATAGGAATTCCAAAATCACTGGCAGGGTGTTCTATCATACATTTTGGAGCATTTTGCATGCAAAATAGAAATTTCTTTCTTCATAAAAAGCGATTTATTTTATCGGAACAGATATAAGAATATATGGTATTAAGATATTCTAATAAAAAATTGTTTTTCATCTATTCTAAAAGCTTGAATCTATCATTTCTTAGTTAATATCAGTCCATGTCGACAAAGACTTGATTCAGTCCACACCATGGGGCGGAATCCTGTTGGCTGATTTACAGCTTCTCAACGGACTTCGTATCAATTTGGCCAGCGCGCCATCCATAGGTCAGCAGCCTCTGTGCCCTTATGTCCCAACACGAGGAGCGCTAGGTTGGTCACGTGATCGGATCAACACGGACCCGAGGTCTGGTTGTCCATTGGGCGCTATGATTGAAGGAGGCGGGGAATTCGAGCGGTCACTGCTGATTGTAATGCCTGGATTGGAATTTATCCAAATGTTAGCTTCAGAACAGAATAAACAAGTGCGTTTAAGATATTATTTCTTTTTAGACTCGGATCTAAAATAAAATTAATCGTACATTTTCAAAACTGAATTTAGTAGAACTATTGCTATATGGTTTCATTATTTTTATCAGGTCTGGTATTGGATAATGACTTTATTAATCATTGATAATATCTATCATCAGAGTACCAAATTTCCTCATACGATTCTTCAGATGTAAAATGTTTTTGATTCAGTTACTCTTGGAAATAAATTTAAACAAAATTTACTTTTACACAAAATTCAATCCTGAAGTTTAAAATGGTTAAACTGGCTAATGTTTAAAAGAATAATTTTCCTGACCATGGTGCAACTCAGGAGTCATTTTTTCTATTTTTTATTTTGTGGTTTGAAAACATATAGTGAAGATATTTTTAAAAACTTCAAATCATTCATTAAAATATTGATTAAAAAAGAGTTGTGATTTTGTTGTGTCAAGAATAGATCAAAATTGGCAAACTCTACATACTTACATAGACGACAATCTCAGAATTTAATTGAGCATCATATTATTCGACATACCTTCTGATATTTGAAGTTGCAACTATGAAGTTCCAATTGAACTAAGTGTTGTTTATTCTCGATTTTAGTTTCCGATAAGAATACGTCGAGTTTTTATGGACAATACATACTAGAGTCTTTGATTTATCTTTGTTTTATCTTATTTATTTTACAGCTTGATCAAACAACATTAGCAGTTTTCTCAACTCATATTCGGAGGTTAGACAGAAAAGTCACTTTGATTTTAATGGAAATTGAGAAAGAACTGCGGTAGGTAGATTTGTTTTTCTTTTACGTAATAATGTAGCGGATTCCTAGCTCTACTTAGAGCAAAAATACCTCTATAATATGCCCTTCCTTATCGCTTGAGATTGAACTTGTCTTTAGATTGTAAAAGGAGGATTAAACAAAACAGGAGAATGGTGTAAGCTTCAATATTGTAATATTACAGAAAAAGAAAGATCGATTTAACTCGACACCCTGGTGCCACGCGAACACCAACGTTTCATATCACTCGTGAGATTTTGGAAATGGCACTATGTGACCTTCAGATCGATTGTCACGTGACCTGTCGTCAGTGTGAAACGGCTGAGGATCTGGCAAAAGTGGTTCGCTGTTACACGCGAGCTGTGGCAGACAAACCTTACAAGTAAGCAACATTTGCTGTGCTACTTTATGGGTAAACGATAGTATCCTTGACATAGAGTGACATAGATTGAGAATTATATTTTCCATGGATCGATTGTATGAACTGTAAATTGATTAAGAAACTGGCCATTGGCAGCAGATTTACTGGATATTGTTACTTTATTGTAGGTGTAATCGGTTGGCATCTAACTTTTCATTTGACACGGAGACCCTGGGTTCGAAATGTCGTATTGTAGACAATCCCAACACTGAGGCCTTACCAGCAGACGATCTAGGTTCAAGTCAACATGTACTACGAGCCCTAGGAGGTGTGGATGTGTTGTGGAGGCAGCAACTGCTACAATTCAAAGGAGTTACAGGCGATATGGCCTCTGCAGTGCTGGCAGTTTACCCTACACCACGCTCTCTCTACACGGCTTATCAGAACTATTGTAAGAATTAAATACTATAAAAATAGTTAATAAATACTAAATACTCGTATATAATATGAGAAAATAACAAATTGAAAATATTTGGTTAGGACATGTGGTGAGGAGAGGTGAACTATGTGGGTAAAAGAGTCAGAAAGATGAAGGTGGGGAAGAGGAGGCGTGAAGACCCAACAAGAAATGGGAAGACTGCATCCGTGAAGACATGGAGTATGTGGGAGTTCGAGAGGAGGACGCAATGGACCGCAAGAAGTGGAGAAAAATTATCCGTAACGGCGACCCCACCTAAATATGAAAATACACAATAGGTTCCTAGTAAATGAATGGAATGAGGAAAGCGGATAAGTAGTTAGTAGTAAATACGGGCAGGGTGTTCCAAAAAACGTTAATTTTTATCTCCAAAAATCTTTATTACAAACGCAATAATTACTAGTAAACGATTGATATGAATGTACAGTTTGTCTATTTTAACCATAAAGTTTCTTAGAACTATGATGTAATACTTAAAGTCTTGTTCAAATTGGAACTCTTTAGCTTCAATACACTTTTCACACCTCGCCAAAAATGACTTGTATGCATTGACATTTCATGCATATACATTTCATTTGGAAAATAGTTTATCTCAGCCTTAATTGGTCTAGCTAACTGATGTCTGTTGGTTGATCGGTGTTGGTAGACTTTATTCCTCAGAGCGCCCCAAAGAAAAAATTCACAAGCAGTTAAATCTTGCGATCGTGGGGGCCATTCGACAGAACCCCTTCGTCTAATCCACCTCCATGATTATCTGTCTAGCAGCCAAGGAATAGTGTGGTAGAGCACCATCTTGTCGGCGATACACCAATATCCCTGCTGATTTGGCATACTGAGGTATTGAGATCCTCTGTTATTGCCTCTTCCACTGATGCACGATTTTCATCACCACTTGCAGTTACTAAACGTCCACTGCAAACCTTTCGTTTGTTGATGTTGCCAGTAGTGAGAAACGGCTCAACCCATCTGTGAATGGTTGATGCAGATAGTGGATCTTCATTGGACTCTTCATGGAACTTTCGCTTAACCTTTTCGACATTCTCAAAAACTACAGCCCAAGCTACAATTTTGTCTTTTTGATTCATTCCCATAACTAATTCTTATTGTGAAGCTTAAATGACTGTCCAACATTATGAATGAAGATTAATCAAAATTTTACATACAGACTCACTCATAGACATCAATTTACTATAACTACCTACATAGATTGTAGATGTGAAGCGTAAATATGAAGCATAACGTCAGTGAGACTCACTCATAGAAATTTACGTATTTTGGAACACCAAGATGGAACGTGTTAAGATGGTCAGTTGAACTTAGAAGTTCAATATTCATCCACAAAAAGCAGTAACTACGTAAACTACATAATAATTTATACGACTGTGTCAAAAACTGTATAGATTAAATAGAATTATGAGTATTATTCCGTGTACACAATACTGTCATTCTTTCGTTAATCTTGGTTAGAAAATGTTGGAAGCAAAACTTCAATCACTACTTTATGTTTCTCCAAATTTCAACAAATTTTAAACTTTTTTTCAGGCTAGGGACCACTTGTACATTTACTGTACTCTGAACTTTCAGGTTTAACTCATTTGTTAATGTTTAAAATTTTGAAGCCAGCCATTATTGGTACAAAGGATGGCAGTGCTTTGACAGAAATTGACATCAATGACATAGAAAATCTTTTACCAAAAGTTAAAATTGGTATTCAAGTTTTACAACTTTTGCTTCATTGCACGCAACTGCAACGTCTTCAGTTTCGGAGTGCACAAACAAATTCTTTCGTGCAAAAATTTCGAGTCTTGTTACTAAGTTTCCATTTTCAAAGCCATTGTTTAAATAGTTTCACTGTCTATATTCATTTATTATCATCCATCCGATGAATGATACTTTGCCAAGAAATTAGGTTAAGAGATGACAGCTGTCTTTCCCAAAATAAAGTATACTGATACTCTTGTTGATGAATGGATTCTTTATTCATTAGGGTCATCAATTCAACAAATCTAGTTCAATACCACAGGTAATAATGGCGATATTAAATAAGATCCTGTTGATGAATATTGGGCAGAAGTATTTAAAATCCATTACCATGATGGAACACCAAAATATCCAACTATTTCCTAATTGGTAAAAGCTTTTCCATCATCCATGGCAGTGCCGATGTTGAAAAGGGGTTTTTCAACCAATAAAATCTTAATGAGAAACAGTCGTTCAGACCTATCCCGTGCTTCCGTTAAAGCTCTCCGAACTAACATAGGTATACTATTCAGCAATTAGGTGGAGACCCTTAAAATGGGAAATTACCAAGTCTCTTGTTTCAAAAATACAAAAGGCAAAATATGTATGTGACACATATCTTAAGGAAGATACTGATTTAAAAGTAAAAGAAGAAAAACTTGCTGCTTAAAAAAATAGGTTACACTGGAGAACTTGCCTGTTATTGACAGAGGTATTCAAAATGAATTGAAAGTGGCAACAGCACTCATGAAGGAAGCAACAGAAAAGTTAAACAGTGCTATCAAGAGCAAGGATTTTGCTTAAATGAATGTTGCGCAAACTATATGCTCTAGTCTTCCCAGACAAAGATGAAAGAATTGGAAACACAACAGGCAGATCAAAGCATTAAGAGGAAAAAGCATGCTGCGAAATTGACAAATTCAATTAAGAAAGCAAAATGGACATGACATTTTTAATTTAGTAGAATTTCAAAAGATTCCACACATTTGATTTTTAATGTCTAATTATGTTTGTATACGTATCCGTTACTTATATTATACTCTACAGTATGTACATATAAGGTCTTCAAAAAATTTCGTTTTCTAAAACAAAATAGAAAACTTTTTTAATTTAATGGTAATTGATAACACATTTGTAAACAAATTGGTAAACAAACAATAAACAAGAGCGTATATCACACGTTGAAAGTGATTCTGACCATGAGAAGATTATCGTTAATCATCACCGGCAGCAATAATTGTCTCTGAATCTTGCCTCAATACTGCAAAAGCGACATTTTTGTAAGACATAGGGTCTTTAAAAATATTTTTTAGGAACACCAGTATCACCCCTGTAAGTGGAAACATGAAAATTTGTAGCATCTATTGTCTGCTAAATTGTATCTACTTTCCGAACTTTATTAGTATCATGATTTGTAATTATCGTATTTTGGTAAAATTGCTGTTTCTATTTATCTATATTTTTACACTTTGCAAAATAATATTTATTTTATATAAAACACATTAGAAATTCCTTTACCATATAGAATAAATATTACTGAATAACAAACTAGAAAAGCCTAACACAATTTTGAATATGTGGTTAGGTTTTATTAACTCTTTACTATTGTACTACTCATTAGTAGTAGGAATTGATTTATAAACATCGATTTACAAACAGTAGACAAAGACCTAGCATCAGACCAAAATTTAAAAAGAAAATTAGATTAGACAAAAATACAAATGATCAACTAAAATTATGATATTCTATTGTAATTAATTATTTCGTGGCTTTGGGAGTTATGACAGTGTCCATCCTTTGGAGTTTAGGAAAGTGCCCATCCTTTGGAAGTTAGGTTGATACTATCCTTAGGAATTACTTTAGAGTAGAGGATAGGAATAATTAATTTTAATAGGCATGTATTTCAAAAGAATGCTTAAAATATTACTATTTAGGACTTAGATAATCAAAAATTAACAACTGAAAAATACCAAGCTCATTTTCTTAGTAAAATTTTGTTAATTGCCATCCACCATTTCAAAAGAATAGAATTTTTCTAGCAGAGATTTTATGAAACGTTAGATAAAAAATAAGCGCCCAACGTGGGGCTCGAACCCACGACCCTGAGATTAAGAGTCTCATGCTCTACCGACTGAGCTAGCCGGGCTTGACGTAAACTGTTCCTTAATTCATAACTTAATACAAATCCATTTATCATCAGCTATGTGAAAATAATAATCTGCAATAATTTCTTTAGGTTGCAATTTATTTTCCATCATGTAGGATTTTACAGTCTATCGGCTTGTAAACTATATTACACTACAAGTTCATTGGTAAACGTACCTACTTATTAGTGTGTGAGGTGAATCAAGAAACGTTTTGATGAACTTTTAACTGAATAATTAGTTGTGGAAATGGCACCTCTCGCATCTCGGTAGGTGATACGTACCTACCTACCTACATAATACTTGTTTAAAATCAAAGAACTTAATACCTGCCCAAATCTTGATATATAAATCCCCGTACTACCTATAACATGACACGTTTTAATTTATTTGCTTTTTTGTTTGTTTTTTAGCTGGTAACAAAGAGAGAATGTTAGAAAATATTGAAATTCGTCGTGGAGTTGGAGTTTTGGCAACGAGCCGACAGTTAGGCAAAGAACTTTCTCGACGATTGTTTGAATTAATGACATCTACATTGCCTGATCATGTAATAAAATAGAACGAATAAGACTTGTGTACACATGTTTATAAACAAAAAATTGTGTGCACTTTTTTATAAACATGTAACAATTTAGATGACCTCCAATGATGAAGCTTCATTTTAACCAAGATTCAAAAAATAGTTTCTGTTGTTAATCGGTATATGACGGATTTTTTTTGAAGGGAAAGGGGTGGTCTCTCTTTCCCTCCTAAGCTTTTTTCCAAATTGTTCAAAATTGGCAGAATCGATTTACTTGAAATTTGGAATCTACACACACAGAATATTTTAAATGAAATTTTTTGATGGTCCCCTCTTAAAAAATTGAAGTTGGTCCTAAAATGTCAAAATTTACTTTTTACAAAAAAAATTTGATGCTAAATATAGTAATAATCATCATAGTAGATAGACTAATTAAACTCTCCAATCCGGGTTTTTGGAAATATCGATTTTTATGACCAGGGTGCTGAAAGCTAAAAAAACAAATCAATGATTTTTATTTTTTTAATTACACAAATACCGCTGAATTGATTTTTGTCGAATTTGTGCAACTTACTCTGTACCATTTTCCTAAACACCTCCCCCCCTCAAAGCCAAGGCAAAATTTAACTTATTTTTTAGTAAAAATTTTTCAGATATTTAAACTATTGTAACTTTTTTTTATTAATAAATATTTTCCTGTGAAATTTAATATTCTTATTTCTTCCCACCTACCGATAATATATTCAGCCCTGGTCAACAGAAATGCCATTACCTAGAAATTTGTGATTGATTTTTCTTTTCAAGCTGCTGGGCTGTTTTCAGGGCCACTCATCAGTTTGATATTAGACCTTTTTAATAACTAAAAATAACATTCATTAAAGAGTAACACATAAATGTCACAACTTTCTGGTAGGGGCGTTTCTTTTGACCAGGGCTGTATATGTATATTACAAATTTGATCTCCCTGAATTAAAGGGAAAATTATACTCTTTACTTTTGGGACAGGCCCCTCTTTTGATCACATTATGTAGCTACGATTTCTGTTTTTTTTACAAATGATGTCCTTATTGATTTGGGGCTTCTTTCCCCCATCCGCTAAATGTTGACTGATGTCTATACTACTTTATATCCCTGTTTTATCAAAGCGAATGATTTCTATCGATTCTTAAATTAGGTTTCCTTGAACTAAATTTCTCTTATACACATCTTGTGTCCGGATTTTTAAATGTCACAGGTTTAAATATATAGCATAGACAAGCTTAGCTATCTATATTCAGAATGAAATTACTATGTAGAAAATTTTTTTTTAATATAATTATTTATTTAAAGAACATTAGGTGACTAATAATAAGGATCACCAATAATGGTGTAATGGCCTACATGAAAGATGTTAAAATTTAAAGAAACCTAGAGAATATGCTATATTAGGTATCTTTGGAAATCTGTAATACAGGTTCAAGAATTTTGCTATCTTAGTTATCAAAAATTCCAAAGAAACCAAAAGCAACAGAATGATAGCGAATTCAGAACTATAAGCCTAATGAATCATATCATGAAGCTGATTCTAAAAGTTATTCTCGAAAGAGAAATCAAGAGCAGTCAAACAGGTTTTAGTCAAAAAAAGGGAACAAGAGAAGGAATTTTCAATCTGGAAAAGCACTTAGATGCCAACAGGCCAATATTCATTTGTTTCATAGATTATGAAAAAGCATTCGATAGAGTATTTCATAGTGAAATTATGAACTGCTTGG
>JAUYWI010043118.1:0-18138 GCA_034780595.1 Parotoplana pacifica
CACTTATTTGCATAAATTTATAATTTAAAAAAGACTCTAATTTAATTTGTCGCGTTTCTTTTTGCAGCGGTTGTAATTTCTTTATTTTGCGGAAGCAAAGAGTAGAAACAAAGAAATTAGAGTTTGGTAAAAAAAGGCTTGACCACAGAGTTTTGAATTTCGCAAATAGAAATTTTATGACTCTAGGGGTCCAGATAATGTAGAGTAATCGAGATTCGGGAAAAATTCGATATTTATGTTAAGGATTTAAATAATGTTACAGAATTAGATAGATTTTTCTAGTTAAAACCATAGAATAAATAGATAGCTACATAGAGTAGTATCCACTCAAACATTCTGAATGTATGCACTGGTGATTTTACAACTACTGACTAATATTGGTATGCAGAATTCAAATCTATAATTATTTTCTCGCTAAAATTTTATCTTACTATATTTCAGATTAGGTACTACCTTTTAGCGACACCGTACTTTTCTATAAGAAAAAGTAGTATACAAAAATTAAATGTATTTTTAGAATATACAAATATAAATATTTGAATTTTAAACCGTTGAAAAATAACTATTTTATATAAAACTGTATATAATTTGATACAAAAGAAGACGATTATTTTTTCAGTAAAAAATAATTACTATAAAACTGAAAACAAATTTGATTAAAAATACGGTTACTAAATGCACAAAATAAATATCAAAACACATCATAATAAATCTATATTATGTACAATTAGAATCAAATGAAAGCACAGGTTGATAAGCAGATATCAATTACAAAATCCATCTACATAATTATTATTTGAATTTGTAGCTTCTAAAAAATAAATAGTATTGCTTACTTTATAAAATGATGTTAGCACCTTCTATTCATTATGTAAAAATACATTTGTATGAATTGATAATAAAATTAAAGGATCAAGTATGTCACAAATTATGCGTAGACTATTGATTGATCATCAATTATGGTAATAAAAAAAACAAATTTACATTAACTTTTGAGTTTTTTTAATTTTTGTAGCTTAAAATTATATACTGCTTTTTAGCGAAACCATACATAAATTTATTAAAATAAACACTATGTATTGTTACTCTATTGTTAAAACTTTCTTCAAAAGTTTCATTTTGTTCTAAACTTAAGAATTCAAATAGTCATCATAATAATATTTACATACTAGTGCTTATTTATTCTTTTACAATTTGAATAATAGCTAGATTGTGTAAAGAGTGACAGCTGTGTACACATAAGTCTGGTTTAAACACCACTGAGGGTCCTAAGTCACATACTTACTATGTTTCTTGTTATTGTTTTACATTTTAAATAACTTTTTTTTTTCCATTTCTGATTTGAGTTTTACGGTTTTCGGATAAACTAGATAACACTTTCAAACACCAAGCTTGACTGACTATCTTATCATGTTTCAGCTTTGGTGTACAACAAGATGCACAGATTTCATTGTTTTGATCTTGAAAAGTTGTTGCTTTTTTTGAAACCATAATTTTATACTTGTGGTTATATTATATTTAATTCTATGGCTTGCCAGGTTTTTAATTTTGTATGAGACAAAGTTTTAGGGAACCAAATGTCCTATTTCGACGATATTTATGTCTGTTTTTGTTTAAGTAATAGTATCTTGATTATTACCACATTCATTTTCATTTGATAAATATTAATAAAAATAATAACATTTTGACAAAATGGTCTTTATGTTTTATAATTGGTTGTTTTCCAGCCCATGTCAACGGCGTAAAAGATGACAGCCAAACCAAACAGAGAAAATATCAAGTCATTCTTGCAGGCAGTCTGTTCCATTACGACGATATTTCCTCCGAAATGGTCAAGGCAATGACCAGGGAAGAGCAACAAAGCTACATCGAAGTGGGGAGACAGATATACGCTGATCTTTATGAATAGCGCAGTAAGATTTTATTCAGTAATTTCTATTTCGAACTCTTTCATCGTGAAATAATTCCTAAAATTGCCAAAAACTATGTTGTGATATGCATAAGTATTACTTTTGTTGTTTGTTTTGTACTCGATATCCAAAGTCATGTAAGTGAGATAGATGTCTTTAGTTGTAAACATTTTTATGCCACCTACATATTTCTATTTTAGAAGTTGAATTTTTTAATATCAATTTAAATAAGACTCTGCCCCTTAGGCAATTGAGTAGATTCAAATTAGTCTATGTTTGTACTGATTTTTAAAATTAAACAGCTAGGTATCATTTGCAATGTTGTGCGCCTATTTATTCTGGTATAAAGAAAGTTTTGGGCAGAACTGGACCTTTGGTTTTGAGGTAATTTTACTGATCAAAACAAGTATTTTTTTTTCTTTTTGAATCGGAGCTAGTCTTTTTTTTAAAAACGCGAATATATAACTTACAATGTGATATTATGTGCAAATTAGTCAGAGCATAAATAAATCAGGAAGTTATTCTTGTGAAACATGTATTCACAAACTTAAGACGTGATATTATGCACGACGATTATACAGACGTGCATATAAATAAATATACAATAGCCATTAATTTATCAGTATGAATTTAATTATTATTACATGCCACAGAATACATTTAAATTTCACAAAAGGGACAAGGTAAGAAAACCAGGAGAAAATATAAATTTAACAAACCCTTGAGGCTGCAAAACCCTAAGAAGGATCCAGGAGATAGTTGGCCGATTGGAAGACTTATTGGAGAACTGAGGTTATTTTGCGTAAGACATGATTTAAGTAATGATAAAACTGAGATATTAATCGATTGGGATTTGGTATCTAACAAAATTTGCAAACCCTGATCAGTAGGAATTATTTTGTATATAAAACACAGAAGTATCCAAGGTGAAAAAGAACAATTATTATTCACTACATAATGTAAATCACAATTTAAATGATTAATATCTCTAATATTACTAGGATTATTGGTTACTATTGGTTCTAAAAAGAATCAGTAAAGTTAGGAACAACCGCTGAAGACTCAGTATTACAATTTGCTATAGGGGCAAACATGTCTATGTACTTTAGGGAGGAAATAAAAATATGTACTTATCTATGATCATCATTAACCAGAAGGTAACCGATACATAGATAATGCGTTTAGAAATAAATTGCATCACCTGAGTTGACACTTCGTATCCATCTCATTTCTTGAGAGGCCAGAATAATACCATGACGCACTCCGATGGAAAAAGGGGGTGATTTTTTTATCTTTAGTAATATTATCTTTCAGACGGGGAATGTGAACGTAAATAGTACTGTAGCTAAATGGTCCTAAAAGAAGGGCTGTATATTCCCTTCATCAGCAAAGGGTTTACGCAATAGTGATATAGCTGCTTTATTATTATTAATCAAACATGCATATAAAAACATAATTAGCTTATAAAAATACTAGAAAGAAATTTATTTTAAATGGCATAGTAAATCATACAATTTGCCGCAAAATATATAAAAACATCCACACAAAATGAACACTGGATCAGCAATTACCAAAATAGCGGGGACCAAAAACTAGGCTTTCTGTGTGAAAAAAACTGTGTACTTTAGTGAGAAAATAATAATATCTATAATCATCATCATAGGTAACAGATCATAACGTTTAGAAATGAATTTACGATTATTAGTGAGTTAATTGAAGATATCATACGCTGATGAGTAATTTTATGAACAAAGTTAGAAATATAGTTCATCGTAATTTATTCATAAATAATGACTAATTTTGTATATTTATTATGTTTGCATTAATTATGTGAAATTAAAACAATAATAATAATTAATAAATTGCAATAATAAATTAAACGAAAAAGAAATAACAGAAGTTAATTAAACACCTTCAACATTATCTAGTTCCACAGTTGAACAGTGATTTATTCAATGAGGAATGTTTTATATAAATGGCTTCTTTTTATAGATAAATTAAATTTATTGCTATCACGTCAATGATCTTATATTGTTCGAAAAGTTTAGCACCACTTTGACATTTTTCACAATTGTCCACATGTTCAGCTATTGGTCCCAAACGATTGTGTTCCTTGATTCTTGTAGCTATATGTTGATGAATTTGCCCGATGTAGCAGCAGTCTTGATCATTTGTAGACGACATTTTTCTCCTCTCCCTCCAAAAAAACAGGGATAACGGTCCCGAGGGGGCAAGACATTTATTTTAATTTTATCAAAGAAAAAGTACAAAAGCCAACGGTTACAGTTTTGAGAAACAATTTACAAAGAACATCTTTTATACTAGAGTAAACATAGGATCTACTCAACTGTAAAATATATCAGTGCAAGAATCAAGATAATATAAATGTATCTGCGCTTTCAGCCTGGAAAGCAAAAAGTGGGTGGGTGTGATAGTTCATCAATAAAATAAACTCTTTCAGGGCTTTACACAAAGATTTTATGCCGACACGCCGAAAACTGTTCCTTTATAAAGTGCTGTGCAAAAGTTTAGCAACCCCCATAAATGTGTGCTTCAGGCGACGAGTTATTGTTTGTGTTGACACATTATTGAGAGTTGGCGACATCCCAGCCTTGATTTGTGGGGCAGAAATGAATGGATTCTTCTTAACTATTCGGGCGATTGACCTGTCGTCGTGTAATGTGGTTGCCTTTGGGCGCCCAGATCGAGGTTTGACCGCAACAGAACCAGTCTGTTTGTGCTGTTTTATCAATAAAGACACTGTACACTGCGAGATGCCATATTGTTCTGCAATTTCTTTCTGTGTCAGGCTTGAATGTTCACACAGAGCCACAATAGCACTCCTGCTTTGCTTTGGTACCTGACATCGCTTACCCATGATGTCAGAATGATGTGTAAGTCTTATTTTATCTTAGTTATAACAATGTACGCATCAAGAAAGTAGGCGATCGATAGTATCTGACTCCTCATTGGTCATTCTAATCTGCTTGTGCGTTACATAGATATCATTCTAATCCTACCTGTCTGTTTGTGCGTTAGAAACACACATACACATTATGTATGCTTGTATATTGGAACCTGACAACTATGAGCCTACAACAATTATTACATAGATGAATTAAAAAATAGGGATATTCTGATTTAGAAATACATTTGTGACATAGTTACATAGAATTGCGTTGAAAAAATGAACCATTTTTATAAAATGATGTAAAAGTGAACTAAAAATGCTTTTTTTCACAGATATTATAAACTTTTGTCCGAGACTGTAATTATTAGCTGCATCCTATAATTTAGAGGTTAAATATATAGAAAGTAAATCGAAACTTACCTTTATTTTTGATCAAATTGAATTCTTAAGAATTACAAGGAGTAACATAAAACATCAGTGAATCACTGAGAATTGCATGCAATAAATTACAGATAATCAGTTTGAATAATAAAGAAGCACAAGAATGTTATAAAATGTGTGTCAACTATAGACAATTGCAAAGAATAAACAAAACCCTGTGTGAATCACAGAGAATATCGAGAAAGTTTGTGTGAGTCAAAGAGAATTACGAAGAATAAAACAAATATTGTGAATCACAGTGACAAACTCCATAATAAGATCTAAAATTTTAATAAGAACGCAAAGTTCAAAGGTCAAAACTTACATTGTTTACTGGATTGGATTGAAAACTCGTAACTACATGGGAACATTTGAGTGACGATTCATAAGGAGAGACAGGATTGGCTGAGACATTGTACAAATTCATCCAATGAGCATTGAGGAAATCCGCACAACCGTCACCCACATGGAGAGCACTCAAATCAGTGGAGCAGTGAGGTGCATTGTCACAATTTCCTGAAATAAATGGGGAGATGTAAAATGGATCAATAAACAAGATGATACAATTTTCGAAATTAACGTAGTATGTAAAATAGCCATACTACTTCGGGTGTTGCTAAATGCCCTTCCACGGTTGAAAACATTGCTAAGGGACACATATTTGTTGTTATTTTCGTTGGATAAGCTTTGACCGTTTAGCTTTAGACAGTGAATTGCATAAATTATTCAACATTATTACCAAATTGGATAATCAACAGACGATATCAAATTGTTACTGAAATAAAACGGCTTACTTACCTAACGGGCTAGCAAATCGAGGTGAAAAATCCTTTAACGAATCTAGAATTGAATTTGCACATTGAAACGTTTTGACTTTATCTGATCCAGAAAGTTCCGGTAATTTGGATCCGCCATTTAGCTGTGACAGCAGTGATATTTTATCAGGTTCATTGTGCCAAGCATAGAGATCCAAAGCTTGATAGAGTTTGAATGGACAGTTGGGAGTAATGGATCTTACTATCCTAGTTGCTGGTTTTCCATCAAGCGTGTGTCTATAATAAATCAATTCTGACGAGGATCCGCCACCTCGATCATAAGAAGAACTAATTCCTTTTAGTAAAACCAAAGAACTTTTTAATGCAGAGTTGGTAGTTTGAGCCAGTTCATGATATTTTGTGAATGCCTTATCACGAGCATATTTTGAATTGTAAACCAAGAGGTAACCAAATTGTGTTGAAGAGCTGTCGTATATTGTACCGAATTTCTGAAATGTAGTTTCCCAGTCACTATTGCATACATTTATGCCAAGTTTTTCGCATAGAATTGTATCGCTTTCAGAATCAAGAACTTTCTTTCCCTTTGTAGAGGTACCAAATGCAATAATCAGCTCTAGTTGTATCAATGTGTCAGGATGCAAACATACATTACCAACTTCTATCTCACCGTTTTGGCAATGAGCTACCAAACAAACGTCGATGTTGTTATCAGGAAATGTGAACTTGGCAAATGGTTTTTTACATACTTTTCGAAAGTATTCTCCAAATTGTTGTATTTGATGAGGTAAAAGATATGTCGTTTCAACATTAAGCATCAAGCTACTTGGATAATATTTAATTTGGTAATCTGACACTTTTATTGGCAGAACTGGAGCAGAACAAGAAGTGCATTCTTTATTATTTTGAATTGCACAAAAGAAATTTCTTTGACTGTGGTCATTTGTACAAGGTGTCTTAGCAATAGATTGACAGGCCCAATTTCGTAGATCTACTACTGTTGCTATGGACTTTTTAGTGTAACCTGGTGATTTCTGGCAACGAACGAACTTCCCATAATTGCTTGGAATCTTTGAATAGTCACTAAATCCACCCCAATAAAGTGTAAATGGAGTCAATGCGTAGGAACAATGAGTCTACAAAACAAGAACAGAATTCTATACCTACAATACATGGCAAATGGCCAAGTACCTGAAACCTCAAATTTTGACAGACTCTGAGGCCCTGATGATGCCAGTCCATGGCATTCAAACCACAGTGATTTAATTATTTTTTTCTCAGCTATTGTGTACACCAAATACCCACTTAATCCAATTTGACCACAGAACAATAGTTACTATTTGAATAACATTTTGAATAATTATTATTTGTCAATAATTTTCTGAAACAAAATTTGCTGACATTGTGGCTATTGTTTTTGCTAACTTTATATTCTTTGAAAGTGAAGAAATTTGGCGAATGCCTGCTCGATTTTAATAATTATTTTTCTATTTTGTATATTTTCGGCAGTAAAGATTTCATTCTACATTTTTAAACAAAAAAGAGGGGGAATGTTAGTGGCAAGCGTTCAATTTTGTAGATATTTATCATCTGTCAGTACCTTTCCATTTTTATTGTTCGCAATATATGCTTGGTATACTTCTTGTGATTCCTTATTCATTGTTTTGTGAGTCAGTCTAATAGCTTTATTTTATCCCCGCTTATGTGTATACTTTATAACTACATATGTATACGTCGAAGCCCCAACACCTTGTCTCTTCCTGTCTACCCTGATGCGATACCTATTATAACACTGCTCAGCACCTCCCACTACTTTTTCTGTCCCACCGTTCAGTGTTGTCTGTGCAACTTCCACCAACAAGATTTATTGTTACTTCTTTCTGCTTTAGATCTGCTTGTACCGTTGATTTATATAGCATCATCCCATGCAACGTCTACAATCCCTTGCGCACTTTTATGTATCATTCCCCTCATTGACATGTCCATGTACGTCTCCGACAGTCCACAACTGCTCTTCCTCGGCTATACTTATCACTACTCCACCTAGATGCTACCAGAAGTTAACCTTCCCTTCTGTCACGCTACCAACCAGTGGTGGGTCGGCACAAGCCACATTTACTTTTCATTCTCTTCTTTGAACTATTTTTAGCCTTCTAAGGTATCCACTGCCCTCTATTCACAGCGTTATGGCGATGTTACTGCACATTAGTTATGGGATGCCCTAGCTCTGTCTATTTGCTCATTATTCCGCGTTTCGTCGTCATTGACAGTATCTTCTTCTTCTAGTTGAAGATCGTTTTGCGCAGGTTTATTCATTTTGTTATAGAGTTCTTCTTTATATCATCGTTTTTTGTTAGCACAATTCCATTTTTGTCCTTTATTTCAGTTGTTCTGTCATGCGCTTTCTTGTCTTTTGTCGTATTTTTTGATACATTAAGTCGCTTTATCCCTTTTTGTCAATATCGTTGACATTACTGCATATTTCTTGCCACCATGCTTCTCTTGCTTTTTGTGTCTCTCTTTTAAGATCATTACGTAGTCTTTTGTAGATTTTTCGTCCGTTTTCGTTGTTGACTGATTTCCATTTGCGCCTTTCTTGTATTTTCTCGTTCATCTTGTCTTTGATCCATGGTTTCTTTGAGGCGATTTTTCTGATGTATCCTATATTGCTTTCAGTTGGCTCCATTTATTGTTCACATTTTCCTGATTGATATTTTTAACTGTTGTTCAATTTGATTTGCGTAGTTAGTTTTAATGCGATCATCTTTCCATTTTTTCTTCGTTCTTTTCTTTTTAATTTTCTTGAATTTCAGATTTGTTTATATCATGACAAGGTTGTGATCGCTGTCACCGTCCGCTCCTTTATAGCTGCATGATTTTTTGAAGCTATTTCTGAATCGTTGCCTCACTGCAATGTAGTCAAGTTGGCATTGAAATCTATCTCTACGTGTACCGTTTCCTTTTTGTGCTGTTGGAATACTGTGTTTGTGATGACTACATAGTTTGAGTAGTCTGCAGAAATCTAATAATTGTTGTCCTCTTGTGTTTTTCGTTCCCAATCCACTTCTTTATCGTCGTTTCCTTCTCCAACAATTGCATTCCGATCTCCCATAAGTACAATATTATTGTTTCCTTTTGTTTCTTGAATAAGTTCTTTAATTTCGTCGTCGTCGTGGTCTGATGTTGGCATGTACACTTGTATAATTGCTATGTTGGTCTGTTCTGCTTCTAATACTGTTAATATCATCCGTTCTGTTTTCTGTATTATTTTGATAGTTCGTTCTGAGTGATGCTGATCAAGGACTATGGCTACTCCTTGTTGGTGTTGATTGCCTCCTGAGTAGATGATTCGGTAACCGTTGTTAATGAACTCTCCAGATTCTTTCCATCGTGTTTTGTATAGTCCCAGGATGTTGATTTTAAATGTCTTCATTTCTTCGAGTATATTTTCCATTTTTCCATCTTGTAGCATTGTCCGCACATTCCAAGTTGCAATCCGTAGTTCATTTATAGAGTCCGGTTATCTGAATGCTTAACCCAGTGATTCTTAGCACCCCCTGCTCGACTAGTTGAATCGCCGCCATAACCCAAGTTCGCCGAGCCGCTGGGAACTAGGGGCCGTGTTTCTGTCGTAGATGTCATAGATACACGGCACCTAGTTTTTGCATTTTGGTCATCCATTAAATACAAATTCCTACCTACATTTCTCTTTAAAACAATGCTTTTTACTTTCTCTTGTTTTATGAATAAAAGCTATCTATGTGCAGATGAGCAAACTGATTGACATTTAACTTGTAGGTACTTTCCAAAATCAAATAAATTATTATGTTTTTGAAATAAAAGAAGCTCAATGATTTTACAGTTTAATTTATATCTATAGCTTTGATATGAATACTAAAACAAGGGACTGTCAATCAAGGTTTAGAGTGCCACAAGTTTAGGTTGCTTTTTATAGGCCACATTTTCATATCAATAAAACTGCTAAACCAACTGCTTTGAAATTTAGAGCAATAGGTAAGGTAAAATGAATCAAAATATTTAAATTTTGCGACATTTATACACATTTCTTGATCTTTTTGTGTCAGCATATTTAGAAACATTCAGAGTACATACTTCCAAATAAAATTTACGCTCAGAAAATTAATTTTAAACATTAAAAGATTAAATACAAACTATTGATCTGAACTTATAAATTAAATATATTTTTAAAATTTCAAATTCACATGAACCAGCGGAAGGGGACAGAAAAAATCAAGTTCGAATGGAAACATTCTTATTATTGTTGTTATAATCCATTCAAAATTGATGTTTTCGACTAGTTTAAACCAAAGTACACATTTTAAGTTCAAAATTTCAAAGCAATTGGTTCAGTAGATATGAAGAAAACCTTGAGTTGTCAGTCCTTGTTATAGGAATCCAACACAAATTGTAGTGAATCTTAAAGTGTACACCTTACACATCAGGGGGATTATGTTTCTGATATTTACGTCAAGTATGACAAATGAAGTAAAACAAAGGTGATACATTTTCTAACGTTATATATTCTATAAAATCAGTAAAAATATAAATACAAATGAAATTATAGATTCTGAATATGGTACAGAATAATTGTAGTGCCTTCATAAAGGTTTTAATCAGAATAGAAAATAACATGTGAGAAGAAATAAAACGGTACTGTTACCCTATATCAATAATGATTCATTGACTCCAACAAATTAAGTAAATAATAGTATATTATGCCACTAAAATTTATAGTTTTTGCTCACTCAGCCGAAGGCGAACTGAACGCAGAAATTTAAGTAAGCAAGGAAGTCAATTTTGAGTGAAAGTAAAATTTTATGCTACGCTTAAATAGCGTTAAGTGAACATGATAAATACTTCCTACCTAAGATTTCAGCCACAATAAGAAAGCATTCTCAAATGTTTGTTTGAATAGTTCATAATTTATATTTATAACTTATTTTGCTCACTCTAAAGTAATATCATAGGTATAAATATTTTGTGCTAACTGAAAACAGTGAGGAATTTTATTCCTTCAAGTATGCTACTCAAGCATGGCATAAAATGTCAAATTTCTATCGAGAATTAATGTTACATATTTAAAAGTAATAGAAAAGCATTTGAATTAAAATCCAATCCAAAATAGTATGAAATAAAACTGGAAGCCAGCTCCAAACAACGCGTACAAAATGAAATTAATTAATAAGGTGTTGTCTTCTGTTCTCAAGATATCACGAAGAACTTATGCGTGAAATTTCCATAAATTTTACAAATAACCTTCGCGAAGGTTACCCATTAGTGGTCGTATATTTTTCTCATTCTGTTTTTCATTCGAGATAGTTTGAGCAACACATTATACACAGATCAGAAGTGGCAGGTATGTTTAAAAACTTTTTGGCGTCATAGATGTCCAAAATTTAGAAAAAGATAAAACAAACACAAATATTAAAAATTGACCAAACAAATAAAAGATAGACAATATTTAACAAAGAAAAATAATGACAATTACTAGTAGATTTAAGAAAATATGATATTTGCCCAATAAATGGTGAAGCTCCATTTTAACAATAAAAAGAACAGAATATATCAATCTAAAACAAAGCAAATGGTTTATACATGCCTTAATTTAGCTAACAACTTAATGATACACAAAAATTAAAAAGCCACAATTAATCTTTAAAAAACGAACAATATATCAGATATTGAACGTATAGACAATTGCGAAATACCCAGAACTGCAATGTCATTAATAGAAGCGTGGAGAAAATTAAAAGTTAATAGAAATTCAGTAATATCAGATTAGTAAAATTTAAATTTCGAAACTGTTGAAAATACTCCATATTCAATTTACGTTAACCTAGAAAATACAGTTTTATTCTATTGAAATCTAAAAAACATTTATTTCTATGTTACATTCTACAAAATTGTAACAGACATGGCCTGAGATTGATTCTAATCTTTATTTAGATTTTATAACAAAAAATATACATCTAATGTAGCTATAAAAAATAAATAAATTATAGCAAATACGATTTTAATGCTGAAATAAACTGGGTATTACAATTTCTGGATAACTTAAAGAAACTCACTTACTCACCTTACACAGCAATGGTCAAAAATACACGTGAGACAAAGTCAGATGGCAGATTATCAATTTACATGCACTAGTCTTATTAATACAAACAAATCATTGTTAGAAAAAAAAGGTCATCCATATAAAAATCTGCTAACATGTAGGTGGCACAGATCTAGAATGGTTATTAAATAAAATGTAGAAATAAGTTCAATCTGAAATACGTTACTGTGTAGGCATACATGTAAAATTATTATTATTTATTCGATAACGCAAATGATTTGAAACACAGATTATGATAAAAGTGATTGGAATGGAATTGTCAACAACAAAAACGTCCAGTTAAAAGACTTATTGACGACATTCACTTAAACCAACGGATAAGAAGCATTACTAGCGATACCACACATATTATTCTTATTACGACGCATCTTGATGTAGCCTTGGTCTCCCCAGGTAGGCCCCCAGCTGTTCTTCACTAGCCAGTAGGGTGTGCTTGTATCCGCATCAGTGCCATATCCAACTGCCAACACACCATGATCAAGCCGGACACTGCTGCAGGACACACTTTCGTAGACACCTAGAAAGAGAGATGACCTTGTTACTATGGCCAAAGTGAGGTCACATAACTTATGTAGATCTATAAGTAGTTAACATGACAACATAATAGCTTTGACTTTGGTACTTAAAATGATTAAGAACACATCTTATAATGTCTCAACTTGGGTGTAAAACAAAATACACATGATTTAATAGTTTTGAGTTGATCTTGGAAAGTTGTTGTTTCCATGTTGAAGTCATAATTTTACACATCCTTTGGTTAGATTATATTCAATTCTATCGTGTTTGTTAGTATGTCACAGGGGCCCAAATCGGGTCATCTATGAGAACAGCTCGGAGAGTTAGGAGAGGATGGCTAGGGCTGCTTTCGGGTTCGAAGACAGAATAGAGAAAGGTGTGAGGACTGTCGAAAGCTTGCCAGATTTTTTATTTAATTTAACTTTTATAATTATTTTTGTATGTTTGTCTGCAATAAAGTTTCATTCTACAGATTTGACCTAGTTAGAAGAAATAAAAATACATAATACAGGCTTGTGACGGCTCCCTCTCAAAAATAGAGGAAATAATATCTAGCAGTGGCAGAATACAGCGGGGGTCTAGACCCCCTTTCACTCCATTGGTGCCATTTTTCTTGTAAATATATATTATATTTAGTATAAATGTATGCTTTTAATATAATTAGACAAGTCATAAATTATCTATTTGTTCCTTTTTAAGTTTTAATAATTTACTTAATTTTTGAGAATCATAAAAAAAACTATTTTTATGTGGTGTGCCCAAAAAAGTAGTGCCAACTTAACTTTTTTATATGCCCTTTCGAATTAGGACCCCCCTTTCGATAATCTTGGATCTGAGCCTGTCAAGAAAATTTGTGACTTAGGTAAATCTTACTGGGCAACTCCAATTTGTCTAACATTATTATTTTGTATGGCAGTCTGGATTTTGTTTGTAGCATCTTCCATCAAGGATCCTTCAACATCCATTTCACTTTGAATTTTATGGTTAATATCATCCAGTTCCTTCAATTTAAATTCTGTTGGTTTCTTTTCTTCTGCAAGTTGGTCTTTATGTGCTGTTCGAATTTTTTGTCTGGCTCTTCAGCATGTGGTGGCTTTCTCCAAATTGCATTTCTCCACATACTCTCTGTAACTAGCTCTGGCATTACTCATTTTGTCAATCAGTTCTTTAGTAATTGGCAAATTTTCTGGTTTACCTCCAAATAATTTCATGTTATCTCTAATAGTTCCACAATGCAATTATGCTTTTGTTAGACAGTTGAGTTCTTGTAGTCCGCATTAATGATTTATTGTATGAGAATCCACGCTCAACATCTGCATTTCCATGATAAATGGACATAGCAGCTTTCACTAATTTTGAAAGTGTAGGATACTTTGGTAAACCATCAGCACTCTTTAGCTCAAATACCTTTGTCCAATATAGGTATGATATAATTACAATTGTATATAGATGATATAAGTTCTTAACTAAATTATACATAGTATTCTTGTGTTTAGTTCAAACAATATATTGTGGTCTATAGGCAGAATATATTCTATAAATTTGAAAATTGTATGTATACAAACATTGTATTATATTTGTGATGTATGAAAATTCTAAGATAAATTATATACGTTATTGTTTTTGGATAAAAAAATACTTGATTTGGAATAAGCTGGATGGATCTAATAGAAGAAGGCGACTGCATATTTGATAGAATATCCAAAAATCAAGTAAAAAATTGTTTTCTTAAAATCATGAAAATAGAGGAATTAGAGGATTATTTAAAAAAAGAGGACAATAGAGGTACTGCTGCAAAAATAGAGGAATTAGAGGGTCCGTCACATGCCTGGAACTGTTTCATAACTAGTGGCTGTCATGGATTGAGCTCTGTGTTTTGGAGGGATGAGGTTCGCTTCGGCTAGAAGGTTGGGAATGTGAGTTGACCTGGCGAACTCTTGCTGCAGAGTTTTGCTCAACCTCTAAGGAGTTGATGTTGGTATCGGCTGTGAAGTTTATCCATGCTGCCGCCCCATATTCTGCTACGGATCTGATATAGCCAATTTAGAGTGAACGGAGATCTTCTTTGACACACCCCCAGTCTTTCCTGCCATTATCTTGAGGGCCCGGATTCGCCTATTCAATATCTTCTTGACGTTAGCGAATGTCAGGTTTCGGTCAAAGGTAATGCCCAGAAAGGTTGCACTGTTTTGTTTTCAGATTTGAGTTCCATTAATTTGAATGTTAGCCTGTTCTCTTTGTTCCAGGTTGTGAACAGGATTGATTCAGTTTACTCCAGGTTTAATGCCATTTTATTTTTAGCGGTCCAATGCATGAGTTTGTTCAGAGCTTGCTGGATTTGTTTTTGCATTGCTTGATATCACTGTTCGGGATCCAGAGTGCTAGATCTTCTGTAGCTGCCTATTTAATCGAGTGGCTTATCTTTCTTGGGAATGGGAATTATGGTTGCCTGCTTCCAGTTGTTGGGTATTGCTGACAGGAGGAGTTGACTAACTTGAGATGAACCAGTCTTCCTTTGTCGCCGAGGTGGCTGATCATTTCATTAAGTTCTCGCAGCAGATTCCCGTCTTCTCTCCATTACAGTGGTTGCAGGTTCTTTACAATTGGTCAGAAATAGAATTGTTGATTGGCACCTTTTCGTTCTTGCTGGTGTTAAGATTGCTGACTTTAGCATACTCTTTCATGAATGTGTTGACTTTCTGTTTGTTGGAAATGACTTTGTTTCCTATCGTAATAACTGAGTCATGGTTACTTCCTTTTTTGCCTTCGATACAGAAAAGTGCTTATATTTGAAAACAGCTGGCTACGTCCATGGCTAGGAGCAGAACATAGCCTGGGCAATAGTAGGTCCTATTTTCCATCTATTACTTGACATGATAGAGAAAAAACAGCAGATACTTATGAGAGTTATCACACCAATATGTTTTCTATGTTTGAGTACTGTCTATGTAGTTACTTAAATACTCGTAAATTAAAACAGTAATCTAAGTCAATGGGAATTTGATTGTTAGCTCCAAAGCTCAGCCTTCCTAATGGTCTTTTAGGATAGTTGAAAATGGACTATTATTTAGCCGTTCGCAAGCAACAATGAAATCATAGAATGACTTCAAATTCATGTCATTTGTTCAGACAACAATGATGATTAAGTGCGCCCCATTTTAACAAAATCGCTGAAGTACTTTAGCAGATTATTTCAAAATCTGGCTTTTTCTTATGGTCTCTTTTTCTCCTTGTCCATTTGGTACCAAGATTAACTTTGGGGTAAGGAGTAAAATTCCACAGTCATACTTTTTATATGATTACTAGGAATGTCAATATTGCATAGTATCAAGAAATTTTGACAAATTATTCCACATAACTACTATGTTATTTTCTTTACCCACATTAGATTTTAGCTACCCTATATATATAAACTTTCATTTAATCAATTTTTCATTTAGAACTCTTGCTAGGGACACTAACACATCATAGCAACAAACCATTTTTACAAGATTATCCCACATATGTAACTATAATTTTTAGGGCATTTAACCACATAAGACCTTAGTTACCTACTATATATTTAAGTTTTATCCAATAATCAACTGTTGCTAGGGTTACCATTGTAACATACCAACAAGCTATCTTTACTGTTATGCACAGAAATATGATTTTATGGTTGTGACATAGATATTTTTTTAGGAATGCATAGCAACAATCAATGTTTTTTACAATTATCATTTTTAAAGATATTTGATTGCATCAAGTATCATCAATTTTGTAAAATAATAACAAATTAATATGAATTCATTATAAAATGAATGGAAATTTAATACCAAAATGCACAAAAACTGTCTTAGCTGAAATCCTAAAAATATAAAAAATCATTTTTGAATGTTATTGTTTTTATAATGATATCATCAGGTTCAAAAATTAAAGTTTGTCCAATTGACTTCAATCTGTTGTGTAGGTACACTAAGCACCTAGTAACAGAAATCCATACAAACAATCATTGGTTTTCGCTAAAATTACTAAAATTGCTCAAAAATCCAAACCAAACAATATATCTTACTAAAAAGAAAGTTTTAATAAAATGTTTTTATGGCAATAAAATGACCCAAAAGAGTTTATAATAGTTTTAAATGAGTTTCCAGATCATTTTGAGGGTTTTTGGTTCAATTCATCCAATTTTGATATGTTGCCTGGTTTCCAGTCTCAAAATGAGGACTTCAATTTTATATTTTGGATTAAGCTCTGCCAATTTTAAAGACATTTGAATAAATAATCAATATTTCATCATATACTTAATTTTTTTGTAAATAAATTTCTATAAACTTTTCTACATTTACAGCTATTTAAAAAAATTGTCTGCTAAATTTTTTTTTCAAATATATAATAGATTTGCTCTCAGGTTCCACCTTGGGCACAGAAATCAATATTTACAAATCTGGAATCTTTGTTAGAATGAATTCATTAAATGGATTAAAATCTCCATAACTTTAAATGGGCCAAATTTTTTCTACTTGTTAAATAGTTTTTATCTTCATTTAAAAAAATAGATTGGATCTCATATTGTACAATAATTAATACTTTCAAAAACCCATAATATTGTTGTACAATTAAGTGATTGTGATATATTTACCCTATATAAACCACCACAGAAATAAATTTATTGTGAAAACGTCTTTTTCAGAATTTGGTCAAAATTGGACCTCTGTGCACCAATTTATAAAAGTTATCACTTGATATTTTGCATTGTATTAGGTGAAGAAAGTAGGCCTATAAATATGGTAATACTATTTCAGAGGAACTGGTAACAATTTAAAAAAGGCATCAATGTTTGTCAACAGTTGAGCCAATGGTCTCACTGAGGACTGAGTAGTAGACATGATGAGTCTGCCTTTAAGATTCATGGCTTGTGATCTAAGACTACTTAGGCATGGTTGGAAATTTGACTGGAGTTTGCAGCATTTCAATATTTGTTCACAACCATTAAGGTCCTGATAAATTTTACTTGTCTAGTCATTGTTTCAAACTATTGTTAGAGTTTTGATAACAGTTTAATATTTATTTTTTGTCTTTTCCAAAGGGACAAAGTTAAACAAATATTTCTGTTTGATTACCCTAAAGATATCTGAAATACTCATACTTCCTTTTCACAATTTTGTTTCTTAAAAAAAGTCTACCTTTAACACATTTTCTTATTTTTTGGATCTATTACAACTATGTCTATCAAGACAAAGCAAAGTACCACCAGCCGCTTAAATAGCTCACTATAATAAACGACAACCTAAACATGCATCTGGAAAATCAGAAGAAATGAAGACACACAACGCTACCCTTACCCTTATTCAACTACATGAATAAGTTTCTAAAGCCTCACAGACTTGACTTATTTATTATAAATTTATAACGCGCTCCGAAGTTAGTGAAGCTGTCTGCTGCGCACAAGAATAGAATTATACAAAATGATAAAAAGTATGGATGAGCTAA
>JAUYWI010043229.1:0-18138 GCA_034780595.1 Parotoplana pacifica
CACAGCCTGAGCAATATAAAATGTTAGTATATTTCATATCAAAGTATAGAAGAGACGAAAAATGGCAATAGTTCCATAAGAAATGTGAAAATAGCAGATTTGCAGAAGACATGTTGAAAAGCCTGTTTCTTTATTAAAGGGCACTCACACTGTCAAAGCAGGTCCTTGTTTATTTTACAGATGCCATCAGTGAATCGAATCCAAGACTTATAGATGAATCACGGGCTCTTAAATTAGCAACTGAACTTCTAAGATGTCCTTATTATGAGACATGTGCCACTTACGGACTTCATGTTGAAAGAGTCTTCCAAGACAGTAAGTTTCGTCTTTTGTTACATAATTCCAAATGCGCACTAGGTGGTTCCATGATTTTTTGCTTTCAGAAATACTTACCATTAATGCCACCCGATATAACCTTGTCAATCAATAGAGTAGGCATGACTGCAAACATCAGAGTCGTTGTATTCAGAAATGTAGAAACTTTGTGCCCTCAAATCATTTTATTATTTTCATAAAAATCTGTATAATAATTGTACATATATTATTATTGCTTTACTGGGCATAAAAGAATAATTAACCCTACTATAGTCGTTAGGTTGAAGTAGAAAAGTGACATTTGTAGACTGGATTTTAGCTATCTACTCAGAAATGTTTGTTTTTGGAAAAGAATTGAGCAGGGAGATGTAGCAGGTAGTTAATAGTTACTTTAAAGTTGTAAATATAATTAGTTTCTTGTCAAGTATGGCAAACTGTCAAAACGAACAGTGAATAAACTTATCAGGTTTCTCTCATGCCGAAATTATAAAACGTCTGTACTTTTTAATTATTTTTTCGGTAAACATTAGTAATTACCTAATTTAAACTCTTGACTTAAAACCAGGAAATTTATTATCTTAAAACAACTCCATTCAGAAGTCTAGACGTATTATTTTTAATGTTTGTGGCCAACTTATTAGTCTAATTTTTAAATTCGTTATATAACTTTTTGTGTGAATTCTTACCTACGATAGAGCTGTTGTTAATGTGAAACAATATTTGTGGTCATCTGTTTGTTTTCTCGTTCCTTGTTCAACAATGCAGCGTGCACTTCCATTGTTAAATGGATCAGTCATCTCATCCCTGCCCATAGTCTACCCAGTACGTTGGGGAACACCACAACCACTTCGTCAGGACACTCCCAATATCCTGCACTCTCTCAGCATGCCCATTATCTCAATGGTAGTGCTACTTCCCGACCAACAACACCTCATCGAGCTGTGACCTCTTCCAATGCTCCAACGGTCTGTCCTTCATCTAGTGTTGGATTAAGAGGACAATACACAACAGTGGCTTCTGCCACACTGCCTCATCATTCATCAATACCCACTGGGGGTGGTGCTAGTGCAGGTGGTTATCAGAATTCAGCTGGTCCAGTTCCCCCTCCGGTGCCTCCCAAAAGAGAAGGTTACGGTTCATCTACTCAACACCAATTTCTGCCAGTAAGACCATTATAATAATATCGCAGCTTCATTAGTATGCAATGAATTTAAAAGCTTTTGATAAATATAAATAAAACTTATTAGTCATTTAAAAAGTTGATATATTGTTTTTTACTAATACAATTACATAGTTCTAGTGATTTCTCTCCCATCTGACTGCATTCTGGTATTAACAGAATAGCAAAAATAATTGAGGTTGTGGTAAAATGTCAAACTGAAAAAAACGAAAACTGAACACAAAACTATTAAAAATGTTTGTATTATTCTTCAGTTATATTTTATAATTAAATTAATTTGGTCATTATGACGAGGAGTATAAAACAGGTTTATAATAGAAAATTAAGAGGATTAGCCAAAAACATTCACTTCAGTCCCTTTGAAGAAGCATGCAAAAGGTATATAGATCTGTCTGCTTTGTAGGGCTATGACAACTTTATTTTTTGGTGATATATTTAACTGATGAAACTGTATTTTTTTATAATAATTTATGTTTAAAACATAGAGATCAGTGGCAGCCAGCTTTTGGTGTTTTTATTATTATTTTAGACGCCACGAAAACGTACCGTTGTTTGATGATTTCAAGATTAAATATTTGTTTTATTTAACATCAAAATGCTAAAGTTGTTCCTGCTGCACGTTTATTAATTTGTTTACTTGAAATTGTTATGTAGTTTCAGGATGTTTCTATAAAAATCTAAAATCTACTAACCTTGTGATCCTATAGTGTATACCTGAATAATACATACCTTCTTTATATTATTATTATTATTATTACATATTCTCATCTGTGTATAAGATATATGAATAAATAATGAAGTTAAATGACTAATTATTTACTAACACTGTACAATAGTTTGTAGGCATTTTTGTCATGTTAGTGTTCTGCCAACATCCATACGCTCTATTTTATGCAGACGATCATTTTGTAGTTGAACTAACTGACTTATTTTGTGCAGTTAGTAGGTGACTGGTTTCAAGTCGTTTATTTGAGACGGTAAACAAATTTGTATGATTAGTTTACTAGTTATTGATAAGGTTTTCTAATTAAGAACATATTCCTAAGAAAATTATCTGCTAGTTTACTGATGTCCAACAGGTGATTATGTTTGGATACTCTCTTAGTATTATTCTACAACTGATCTAGAGAATATCAAAAATGGATACTGTGTGCTGTAGGAATGGTACCAGTGTACTTTTTTCGATCTAAATTCATAGCTAGATTAATCAATTAAGTATTCATATTTTCGAACATCACTTTATGTTGGTAGATATTCACTACTGAGCTCAATCTGTAACCAGCAGATCGTATTTCTTAGTATACATTTTTGTTTAATAACATATGTAGTATCTACCGTTGGTTTTAATTGACTGTAAATTGATAGTCACAGCAAAGTAGTTTACACGTTTCTACTCATAGAAATCATTTTTTATTTTTCTAAAATATATCTATATCATGTTCGAAGAGTGATTTCTAATATTTAAATTTGGTAGATTAGGCAGATTTTTTCTCCATTTTATTATTAAATAGTAATATTGAATTGATTCACTTTATTTCTTGTTAAAAAATAGGCGGCCAATGAAAAACCCAAAGTTCCTGTCAGAGAGAAATCGAGCAATGACAAAAGACGTCGTGCCACAGATCTTGGGACGCCAACTTCATCCCATGAACAGGAGGTGAGCATAATTTTAATTTATGTTCTATTGTTGTATTTAAATGTCATTGTACTTGTTGTTAGGTTCCGTTTATGTGATTTTAAACTTCATAATTTGCCTATTTATTTTTGTTTATGTAAATTAAATTTTAAAGTTGAAAAATGGTTAAAAATCTGGTGAAAATTCAGTCATTATTTACTTAGTCTGGCTTGCTCTTCATAGTTGTTTGTTTGTGTGTGTGGAAATGTTAGGTTTTGTTTCTATAATTAGTTTTTACTAACACTTTAAAAAAACAAATCAAGTTAAATTATATGAAGCTTGTACATTTTTGCATATTGAATGGTTTTACGTATTTCTAAGCAGTTTTGGCTGATGTACGAATTGTATTTGTTGAACATTCCTTTGAACACTACAACTCACATGCAAGGGGAGTCAACATCATTTAAAGCAGTTAATGTATTATGCCAAAATTATAAAAGTAGCTTGTTTGCAATGTATCTTATCTACCAAATATTATTGATTAATTTAGTTGTTTCTTAACTTCGGGATTGATTTTTTATAAAAAGTCCATTTTTCCTATTTTTTGACAAACTTCATTTTTAGAGAGTTGTCACGTGATCTTAAGGAGTTCGGACCAAAAATTACACTTAGTCTGAAAGATAATTTGATGCCAATTTTCATGCATATAGTGGGACCATTTTTTAACAAAATGAAGACAAGTTTATGAAGGATTAATGTAAAATGTGTGTCATTATTTAATTTATCATTATAAAAAACGTTAATAAACTATATTTTAACGATAATTTGATAGCTTTAAATTCAAACAGCGTTTTAATGGAAACATATTTTGATAGCTTGCAGAATCTCTAGGTTTCTATCTGGGTTTCTTTTTTTATTGCTTTGATTAATTAGCCATCCATCTTTAGGTTGTATGTTTATCGGCTATCCACATTACCGTATACAATTATTATTAAGGCCATAATTACATGCTTTCTGGTGTTTTGCTAAGGTGGTAAATTTTCCAAATGTTGTTTTTTTTTATCTGTTTTGAGCTTTCTTGGACATGGAATGACGATTTGATTAGCATCCTCAGAATTTCTTTATGCTCTTGATCATTACCTGTGAATTTAATCTACTTCTAGTTTATTATTGTTATTGTTTTCCAACTTCCAGAGTTGTAATTAATGCAGATAAAACTTTCAATATTGCTGTTAGTATAAACTGCCGATTGATTAGTTTCGTGCGTCACATTTGTTCCATCGTTGAATTGTGGCTTTGGCCGTCTTGGTCGTGGTTAAGAAAAGGAATGCTGTACATTATCTCTCAGTTATAGCTTTGATTTCATTCAAATTGAAATTAATGCAAGTAGAATATTTTGTAACAATATGACTACTACATGTATGTCGATATTATATGTATTAATTTGTAGTGATAGATATTGCTATGCTGGTTCTAGGGTAGGTAATTTGATATGACTAATTCTTAAACAAATATGTTTCTTTTTTATTCAAGAAAGGTATGTAGTTGTAGCAGTGTTGGGTATTTCAAGTTTTCAAATATGTACATGTATGCGTAGATTATGAAATCCGTTTATTATATTATTAATTTAGCAAGCAATAGTCACGTTGGCATAGTGTTTATCACATTGCTACAGTCTTGGTAAGAAGAGAATCAATTAACTTGTATCTGTATTATTCGTACTTGGATATGTTGTTACGGGTTTTGGTTTAGAGTACAAAAATATAATACAGACAAATTTCTATTTGTTTACTTTGAACTATAAACTAATGAAAATCAGACAACTGTTGTTCAGTGGGAATAATTATTTGGATTTCCTTTTATAGTAAAGCTGATGACTGTATCCAAAATCTTCCGTGCTGAGTCATAAAAGATACATACATACGTGCATTGGTTTTAGTCGACGTATTTTTTTGTGAAGTAGTTTTGGTAGATGGAAGAATGTAAGGCGTTTTTTCTCTTGTAGATCTATGTATGTGTTTGGTTTTCAGTTTAAAGATAATGAAAGTGATAATATTTATCATTTTGTTGCAAAAATAGAGTGGCTAGTGTTTTTTATTGATCTGGAAACTTATTAGCAAGCCTAGTAATGTAATAAAGCATCTAATAGTCTTAATTGATAAGATATGCAAAACTAAATAAGTTTACCATACTACAACAGATAATCAAGTTCCTTTTTTAAGACATTTTCCTCTCTGGATCTTTCAAAACTCAACCAGTTGTTCTGAAATTTGAGTTCCGTTAAAATTCTCTCGTGATGATGAGTATTTTTTCGTGTTATGTATGACCCTTTCCAACTTATGAAAGCTCTCTGAAAAATGATATTTTGTTAAATATCTACAGGGTAGGGTACATCAGAAGTTCTTGTACCAGCAAATAATCTGTTATATGTTTCAGTAGAAAAGATATATGAAAGGTTTTAACCAATTTCTTTGTGAATTTGAATTAATTTAGATAATATCTCCCCAATTTCTATTTACTTGAAATGTATATCATATTATTTGATGGTTCAATGATTTCTTACGCACTTTGTAGCCTCCTAAGATCTTTTTTGGCGAAAAAGAACATTCCAGGCATGTCAACCCCACTGTTTGCCTAATTATCTCCTCTAAACAAGTCGTATTTATTTGTTGCTAGGTAGTTTAGGTGTTTGCCGACCATTTTTTCTAAATGCATAAGTAAAATGTTGGTTTTATAGATGAAAAAGAGAAAGGATCAAATTTAGAGGACAAAAATATTTAAATTCTATCTAACCAAATCTTTCGACATTGTTTAACAATGGAAAGCAAAGCCAGACAGGTACTAAATTTGGTGTTTCTGAGCATAAAATTAAGAAATATCACATTTTCAGAACTCGTATAATAATTCTGGTAGAAACTTACTAAGGTTTCAGTGTTACATTTAAATAAATTGCCAAGTAAATTTAATTAGATAATATCCATGTTGAAATGTGTTTTTCAGTTCATGCTTATGTTGTTGTGATCAAATTATTTTGCATGATTTTTTCTATTTGTTTATTTTTAAGAATATTCCTACATTCGTACAGCTTTTTTATCTCTAATATGTGTTGTTGTTGTTGTTGTGTATGCATTGTTTGTCTATTATACTTCCACCCCTCACCCTGATCATAAAACAATCAATCCATCAGGAATTGAAGCGACTCTCTGCCTCTAGAAAACATCATTCTTTTTCTCCTGGATCTGCCCCCCAATTTACTCGGTTCCAGAGTTCTTCAGTTGTCATGCGACCTAAACACTCAGTTCCAGATATTCATGTTGTAAGTGTATAATAGTGATATTGGCCTGAATCGACTAGTCAAATTGTACCAATTAGGTGCAAAGAACTATTGGTGCTGCTTATTTTATTTATTTTGTAATGATAACTAACTTATTTTAGATTGTTTATGTGGCCGAACAATAAATAATAATCTATGTGTTTGGTTAACGTGATATTTATTGATTTTACTCAGAAATTTATATTGTTTTGTATTATCAGGTAAAAATATTGTTCGGCCATAGATTTTATTTATCTGTACATATTTTATTTCAATTTCACAATTTCTAGTTCATTTAGAATGCATGTTCTAACATGGTGAATAACACACTATAATAATATAGAGTTACTATTATTTTGCATTTTTTATCTACTTAGCAGCTTATGGTAAGTGATTATGTTATAATCAACACATTCATTGTTATTGAATGTTATTATCTAGACATGAATGTCACATAGTTCTAACAAAAGTTACGTTTGTTTAATATTTTACAAATTTTTGATTATTTTTCTATTACATGTAATTTGTTAGGTTTGAGCCTATATTCTTGTGTATGAACGGGGCTACCAATGAAGGGTTGTTAAGGAATGTGATATCCGCAAGGCTGTTGTCCAGGTGGATCATCAAACAAGGTCATATCTTTTTGTGGAGGCACAATTGTCACTATTGGTCAGGTCAAGACTGAACTTGGGCAGTGACTGGTTCTAAGTTGTGATTAGTTCTCAGTGCTTGCCTCTCTAAGTTAATATCTTTTTGGGAGGATTGTCTTTTGTGATTATCTTTTCCGACCGTCTCTCTATTCAGCCGCTTGAAACCCAAACAAGATGTACTGAGGTAACTGAACTCATACTTTTGAGGCTGTGATGAAGTGGTGGGCTAATCCGATCTTTAGAGTCGACCCTATTTCCATTTTTTGTGGTTGAGAGGCCTGCTTTCTGTAAAAAGACCGATGGATTGAAAAGTGTGGTGATTGATCTCTTCAATCAAGTGATTCACCGTGGTAGCCATATCATAGTCTGCGCTAATTTTCCTGTCGCTGATTCTTAGCCCCATTTTGCAGCTAGAAAATCACTGTTGGTCCGACCAAGCATAGACATGAAACTCTGATGGGAGGTTAGAGAGCATGTCTTCTGGATCCTTTTCTTGCTGTGTAGTTCAAGGTTATGTAGAGATCTTCCCATGGGAGTCAATTGGTTTAGTAGGAAGAGGTTCTTTTGGTAGCTTTTCGATTTCTGTATCTTTGACCCTGTGTTTTCCAGTTTCTCTCCATCTATCAATAGAAGGTTTTGTGTGGCATGGCAGATTTTGTAACTGAGATGTTGACGTAGTAGTACATAATTATACTACAAACTCTAGCAACACAGTGAAGATATATTTACAAATTTAGAAAAAGTTAGCAAACGTAGATGTGTCTATTTGTCGCTTTTATTGATTGTTTACACATTATCGTTCAGCTAAAATTGTTCAATTGATTTCCTTTTTTAACTTGTTTGAGCAGGGTAACAAGACACTTTTTTGTAATTTATTTTTCACATTTGCATCGAAAATTTGTGTTTATTTTTTCCTGATATAATTCTTGATGCCCACCCATGTGTTGCTGGCTGCTAGAATATCAAATCATTCCATTTTCTATCATTGAAATGGTTATATTTGGTACTAGGCCATTTAGACAACTCATAAGTGATAAAAAAATTTAAATATCTGTGATTTTACAAGTGGAATATTTTCTTGAAGAACATTACGAAGTGCTTTGATTTTTTTTTGTGTTACAATAGTATTCGTGATCAAACAACTCGACACACCTACCTTACATTTTATATCGATTATTTAACTTTCTGGTTCGTTTTTACTTTAAACTTTTTTTTACTTAATTTATAAAATATTGTATGAAAAATGGTAAATAAATTAATCACATGATTTATGAAAATCGATGACATGTCTATATAGGAACCACGTCATCAACACCATTCTTCTCTTGGAGGAGGAACTTTTCATTCTTCAATGTCAGGTGCAGGATTTCAATCTTCGACCCTTCAGTACTCTTCTGTACGCCATGAGAATCCTGGTGGTCTACTAGGCGTACATCCCTATGCCGATTATAACTCTCTGTTAGGTGTTAGGGGTAGCAGAGATCGGACCAGTTTTGATGATAGAGGTGGCGTTGCCAGTGTGAGTTGTTATCGCCTACTGATTGGTAGTGCTGTGTTGCATGCAATGACAAGATGAGTATGCTGCTTGATTTTGGTGGTCATTCAGTATTCGTTTTTTAAATTAGCATTTTCTTTGTTATCTTTTGGTTTAATAAAAGCCCGAGTACCTTTCAAATCTGAAGAGTTAAGACTACGTTCGATCATTGAATGTGCATCTGACTGCTTTTCAATTTCGGAGATTCGTTGGTGACGTTCGCATGTTTTTGTTGTTTCTGAGTGTTTTTATAGCCTGCTAATAGACATTTTTATGCTATTTTGGTGAATAATCATTTGAAGACTGGTTTAGAAAATCTATCAGGTAGTTTCTTCCATTTTAGTTAGTCCTTTATTTAGAAGCGTGGCAAATAGGTACTTTAAATAAATAACTCGTTAGTTTATATTAGATTCAAAATTCTTTGCTTGTAATTTGCTCTAACGATATTTGGCATAGTTATCTATTTAGGTTTTTGCCCAGTTGAAGTATTTATTATTGTGAAAAGTTTATTAACCAAGTAAACTGTTTTGTGGAACTGCATGCCATGCATTCTATTTCTATTTGTTCAGTCATTTATATTTTGGATAAAAAGAAATTGTTATTTTTTAATAGATAACTTACAGTCATAAAGTTGACATGTAAAATAATAAAAATATATGATCTACTAACAACTGCAGCTGTAATAACACTATTTCTCTAAACGTTAATTAACTATAGATTTTTTATAATGTGTGAAAACTAGTTGCCTTTTATGTTTCATCTAAGTTACTATGATATGTAGATATACTATTTAGAGTTATCTATACTAAATTAAATGTAAGTCTCTTATAAGTTCACAAAATGTATACATTAAAATGCTGTTTAGTTTCATGAAAAACATTGTATAACATTAATCAATAATTGCCTCTATCGATACCTACTGTTAACTTTGGAAATATTCTATGTTCTGTAACTATCTATTTTGTACTTTACAGGACAAAAATGAATCAAATAAAGATTTGCCAACACCCAACAGTACACCTACTCAGTCTCGAAAGAATAATTGGCGGAAATCAAATATATTTGTAAGTTTTGAGACTTAAAATATAGGATAAGTTAAAATTATTTTCCACTACTTGGCTATGATCTACTGATTATCTTATTTTATGTCTGAAGCCACTTTTGTTTCTGAAAACCATGATGCATCAAATATCGTATAAAACTATCCAAAAATGAATGCACTATACCATCTTAATTGCATCTGTTTTCCTGAACTATGGTATAATACTTATTACATTACTTATACGTTGATGCTTGAAATCTAAGACATTAGGTCAGTATTAGCAATTTACCGGTTGTAGACTTCGTTTTAGGGGCGGGAGGTGCAAATTCTCAGATGTAATCAATTTGCATAATATTTATTTTTGTGACTTGAGGGCAATTTTTAGAGTCATTTTTATCTTCCATTATCGTTTTTTAAGAGGTCGGTTTATTTCCCTCTGACAGGTAGTCGCCGACACATTCTTTCCAATTGGCCACACCGATTTTCCAACGCTTTCTATCTTCATAAATCCCCAAATTTCAATCCATTTTTTAATTTCTTTGTCCTACTTTTCCATGACTACTTTGGTGCCCTCTTTTCCACTTCGAGATTCCATGCCCTTTTTACACCACTAATCTCTTTCTTTCTCAGGACGTGACCACACCATCTTAGACAGCTCCGTCTCATTACCTCTACAATAGATTCTCACAAACCAAGCTTTTCCATCAGCAATTATGAGTTTATCTTATCCCGCTGCTTAACTCAACATATCTTTCCAAACATAGCCTTTTTGCCCTTCTTAGGATATTTTCTTCTATTGATCTTACTACCCATGTCTCTACCGCATATACAATTACTGGTCTAACACATGTGCTATAAATTTTCCCCTTCGTTGCTAGAGTCAGTCTATAACCTCACAGCACTGATTCCAGCTCTCTAAACCTTTGACTGCCAATTCGCTGACTCCTGCACTTAGTGTACCTCCCAAGTAACAAAATTTCTTTCACTCTATCAAGGTATTTTAACACCTCATCTTCTATATTCCCATGCCCTGTAACATTTCTAGATTTATTTCCTTGCATACATTTCTTGCACTTGAAATCAGTAGTCATTGAGATAGTGGCTCTTTTCTTTCCATAGCATCTATTGTGGATCCAGTGGATCCACTTTTCACACTTTCTGCACCACAATCAGTTGCTCAGCACTGCCACATAGGTCAATTTTTGCCTTCATTGAGACTTCGTCACTCATTCCACACTCCATGATCTTCGTATTTCAAACCTTTCCCTCGAATGCCTGTTTCTATTCCAGAAAGTAAAATCTATTTTTCGTCTTCAAAATTGTTTAATTATTTTTAAAACCCTATGATTTCTTAATGGCCCAATATCAAAGTGAGAGGAGCAACACTTCATGTGCCACTAACTTCTCGAAAACGATTTATCTGATTACAATAAAAGAACAAGAAGGTCAAAGGTGTGTTAGATAAAAAATGATGTGCTATTGTTTTTACATGCAAAGAAATATTCCGAAACGACTGAATTCTTGAAATCTGACCTTATTAATTTTGTACTCTTTTGACCCCAAAACATCATTTTTTGACTAATTTTGAACTTAAAAGCATAGCATCGGTTTATCAGATAGCATTCATAGTATTTCCTAGTGAACGCTAACACCCAAATATGATTTCATATATTTTTAAGTTAACACATTTTTTGGTCTGTGATAATTTTTATTTATAATGAATTCATAATTGTGTCAGTAAATTTGCGAACTTTGTTTGTTGCTATACACTAATATTGGTATCTTTAGCAACAGTTGCTAAGTGAAAAGTTCATTAAATTAAAATGTAGATATAGAAATAAAGACAACACAAATAGGTTGGTTAGTACTCGAGAAACAGAGGGAGATAATACAGATTCGGTGACTAAAGATATTCCTGGCGTAAAGGACTTGATAAAATGGTTTACAATGTGAGAGAATCAGTCAGTACTTCATTATCTCAGTCAGACATTGTACAAGGAGAAATCAGAATTGGTATTTAGACTAAATCAGATTTCTCTAACTTCTTCAATAAAAATTAAAAACCCTGCAAGAGAGTTGTCAAATCACCTTTTTAATCATTTTATTTTTTTGCACATAGTGCATTACCAGGTAGGTAGAAGTATCTAAAAGGGTGAAATGCAACAAATTATTTGTCGGTTTAAATTTCCATATTTTTCTTTAAGATAGTTAAGTAGGTCGTAACCTTTTGAAGAATATAAACTGTGGCAGATTTTTTTATTTCATTTATTAAATCGGATTGGTGAAGTACGAAATATGCGTTAGTAATATTAGCTTCAGTGTTAGTTTTAAGCAAGGATTATTGAATATGCTTTAATTTCCTTGGTTCTAAGCCACTAGTTCTGCGGCTTAATTCTAGTTCTCTGATCATTTTTTGTATGTAATGATACATTACGAATAAATACCTAGCTTGGCAATCCTATTATGATAATCTTTATTAACATGGAAATCAATGCCATCTACATTCGACCGCCTATGTAATTTGTTTTAAGATATTAACTATCTGCATATATCTACGCACCCTATTATTAAATGATATACATACCTTTAAAGATACATCTTTATCGTGTATGTAATAGTTCAATGCTATATGATATTGATTTCATAATAATCAATAATATCATTTATACATTATTTGAACTACCTACCATTTTTCATTTGATATCGTCTTACTATCTATATTGTATAATCTTGAATTTGAAATGTTTTATTTTTAGGAGTAGCTAAATGTGGTTCATTCATTTGCAGAATGTTAAATCATTTTTGTTTTGTTTTTTTACAATATTGAACCTTTATGTTCTACTATGGAAAGGGTTTACGAATAAGTATTCTTTTGTATATAGAAATTGGCTGACGACGAAAAAGAAAAGGATAAGAAGAATGGAATTGGCAGTGGAAGATCAATACCCATTAAACAGGTTTGTATTATGACCCCATTTAGTTTATTAATAACATTTATTCAAGACAGTGATTCTAGCCACTGTTCAGTAATCTTGAATAGAAAAATTCTGGTAAAAAACATTCTCGTAGTATTGACAAATGATTGAATGTGGTCCGTTAATTTTACATTATTTTAGACATATGAACATAACGTTGGTGTAACCAGACAACGAAATATGTGTTATTGTTTTAGGGCTATCTTTACAAACGCAGCGTTAAGACATTGAATAAAGAATGGAAGAAGAAATTTGTGACTTTACTGGACAATAATAAGCTTACTTATCATCCAAATCTGCATGTAAGTTCAAATAATGGAATTATTAAATGAAAAAGATATCAAATTTTACTGTCTCAGCCATATAATTTATTCTGTGAATGGAGAGGTAAAGGACATTTATATTTCTTCTTATCATCCGTGATTAAAATGTGTACAATATATTTTTTCAGAATTACATGGAGAATGTTCATGCAAAAGAGATCGATTTGTCTCGGACAACTGTAAAAATTCCTGGAATGGCTTATCGACAAGGTGGAGGCACCTCTTCTGGCATTACAAGCAATGGCCTTATTAAAAACCAGGCCAGTGAAAGTAAGTCTATCAGAAAATAGAACAAAGAATGTAATGTTTTGCTGCCCTTTATTATTTGTCGTTGTTGTTGAATCCTCTATCATATACGCCGGCCGAGATGGCCGGTCCTCCGCAGGAATAGTAGGCACTTTTTGTTGTTGCACAAGAATGCTGGTGCTCATCGCCGGTGCGCTGAAGACATTTGTCAGAAATAGAATTGTTGATTGCCCCTTTTCGTTCTTGCCGATGTAAAGGTTGCTGACTTTAGCATACTCTTTCATGAAGGTGTTGGCTTTGAGCTTATTGTTGGAAATAACTTTGTTCCCTATCGTAATAACTGAGTCATCGTTACCTCCATTTTTGCCTTCGATACTTTGTATTGTCTTCCAAACTTCTTTTCATGGATAGACCATTGGTGAATTCCTTCCATTTCGCATCTTTCCCAAATTGAATGGTTTTTTGGCACTCGACGTTTTCTATTCCAGTTTGTCTTTTGTGACGGATCTTACTTGGCTTTGTAGAAGGCTTCTCGTCATCTCTTCACCGCCTGCGTGCAGATTTCACTCCACAAAGGTTTGGCTTTCTTCCTGGAAGATTTCTGGATGTATGTAGATGCAGCTCTCATAACATTGTCCGTGAAAGATTTGTTGAGTTTGTGTGTATTGTCATATATCTCCAATGTGTTGAAGTCACGTTCAGTTTCTTCTTTAAATCTGTCCCAGTCAGTTTTGTTTTTGTAATTCCAGCGTTCTTGTATGTTGCTGGTTTCGGTGGTTTGTTCCTTTGACTTAAATTCGAAGATGATAAGAATTGGCTGATGGTGCGAGCCTATATCTTTGAGAATTTGCCAAGAACAATATTTCCTCCAACTCTTTTTGAGGAGAGATACATCAGGTGCTGATCTCGTGCCATGCGATCTTGAAGCGAAGCACTGGAACCGTCATTGAGGACAGTATAGTTGTTGTCTTGAATGTTTTCTGCTAAATTCCTTCCTGCATTATCTTCAGTGTCATCCCAGTCAAATGCGTGCATATTCATGTCCCTTGCAATCATGTCAGCAGGTACCCACGGGAGATGGGCAGAATCGATATTTTGAGTCCTATTGTCATTGGCTGAGTTACTAATGGGCCAGAATGAGCATTCTTCCACATCGAATTCGCCTTTCTGGCGGCCGGTAATTCTGTCTTGCTTTATTATTGGATTTAATGATAGGATGATCGACAAATGTTTTATGCCGAAAATCATTATTATTATTTTATTTGAAAGATTTTTTTAATTTGCTTTTATGTAAATCGTGCTATAAACATCTCATAGGATGGGTCAATTTTTATTGATTTAATTTTGTTTAAAATATATTTTACTGTGTCTATAAATGACTATTTTACTTTTTTAAATTATTTTAGCTAAACCAAAATCTAATTCAGTAGATTCGAATTCCATTGTGATTGCTAGTGATAGTATGACAGCTAGTAAGTTTGCTAAAATTGGCATTCTAGTTACAAATTTTTTAAAAGCACAAATTATTGCATGCATTCACTCTATTTATTGTTGTTATCCATTTTGGACAAGGAATATTTTTTTATATAGATTTATATAAACGGGGTGCAACTTATGATCTAAAACACATTTTTATCTGATCAATGGATTTTTTTAAATTTCAGTTACGTACAGGCCAAAAGATGTGCCAAATTTGACATATTATCTGTAATAAATTTACAAGTCAAATGCAAATTTCAAAACAATTGAAAAATCAATGAGAGTACAACATTTCCTCAATGTTTCGGCTGTGCACTTTTTTGTTCAATGAGCTCCTCCATACGGACTGACAGACCTTGCGATGTAAACCATCATCCTCAAAGTCAAATTTGACGCATCGTTCTAATAATATTTCCTTATAGAATTCTCAGCTTCTGTGGTTTGTTTTTAGAGGAAAGCGCCTTCAAATGATTCCATAACCAACAATCTGGTGGTGTCAGTTCAGGCGAACTTGATGGCCATCGCACAGAGCTCCATCACGTCCAATCCAGCACTCAGGGAAATGTTCATTGAGAAAAATGCGTACATTATTAGCAAAATCATAAAATGCATTATAAATTCACAAATACGTAGAAAATTACGACATACAATTATTATTACGCTCATGAGCATTGGCGACCGTGGTCCTAAACCTCTTTCTGTCATCTACAGCGGTGAATGATGTTGATCGGAGTTACATTTCACCAGTTACCCAAACAGTCTGTAAGCTTCTCTCGTTGCCTCCCATTGCTCCTTCGATCTTTCCTGTAGTTACTAGATGTTTTAATCTCTTTCTTCTCATGACATGTCCAAAGAAAGTTGCTTGACTTTTTTTATGTTCCTGCAGAGATTTCACTTCTCTCCCACTCTTCTCAGGGCTTCTTCATTCGTAACTCTATCTAAGTATGAGATATTCTGCATGCGTCTTAGACACCACATTTCAGTCGCGTTGAAAGCATTTTCGGTTTTGTTGTTCATGGTCCAAGCTTCGCTGCCATACTCCATAATAGGAGTGATGTAGCAGTCCAGAACTCTTTTTCTGGTTCCAAAGAAGATTCGCTGGTTTTGCAGGATCTTGGATAGCTCAGCAAAAGCACTCTTTTGCCTGTCCTATTCTAATGCGTATTTTTTTCTCACTCCCGATTGTTGCCCCGAGATATTTGAATTGATCAACTTGTACTAAGATGGAGTTCTTCAGCTTCAGTCTGCACTCGGTTTTTCGGTTTTCTTGGAAATGACCATAGTGACTGTTTTCTTTATGTTGAGTCCAAGTCTAACTCTTTCGCTCACTCTGTCTGTCTACGATATCCAGAAGCTTTTGTAGGTCTTGTTCAGTTGTTGCTATTAGGACAGTGTCGTCTGCGTAGCGAAGGTTGTTAATGTTAGAACCTCCGACTGGTAGCCCTTAAATCTCACGCATGATGTACTCAATGTATGTACAAAGAAAACAGACAGAACACACCCTGCCTCACTCCTCTCTTGATCTTAACTGGCTGGTCAATCTTTGAACAAAGTGTTTCCGATGACAAAGTTGTTTTTCTTGGCCCATTCTATAAGCTTGCTTCCTCTTTCATTTGAATTGCCTAGGCTGGGCATGCAGAGGCTATTTGAGACGCTGGTCATATGTGGCATTTTTTTTGTCCTTGGAGTACCACGACCATTACATACCTTTTTACAGGTCCAATTTGGCCCATAATTTAAATAGAAATAAAATGATTTAAGAAAACATCTTTCTCGTGAACGTAGGGCCGCACCAATTTTTAGATTGTAACATCATGAGAAGTCAGTAATGCAAATTTGAAGTACATCGAAGCAACATTTTTTCACCACTTACCTTTCTGAACTTGTATGTATTCACAAATATACTATGAAATATAACCATCAAATATTTGGGACTCGATATTATGATTAAAATCCTCTGGGCTCCCCGACTACAATTTATGTTTTTTATTCACGTGTCTTGTATGTAAAAAATATCTAAACTTTTGTCAATTAATTTTGATAAATAAAACTTCTTCAACAGTAGATTTTGGTATGTATGCATTATCTTCAAAATTATCAAAATATATTACAAATTTTTCATACATAACAATATTCAATAAATAAGTAAAACTATTTAATTTAGGATGAGTCCTTTAAACAAGTAGAGAAATCGTTGACAAATGTAGATAGGTTTCGTTTAATAAATCTATGCATATCTTACTCTGTTTTCTTCTCTGCCCGGGGTAATACTTCGTCTGCGTACAGAACTATTAATGCTCCCGCCTGATACGGTTCTGTGAGTATTCCGATGATGCTGACTGGTACTGCGTTGCCTGAACTGGGATTTCTGATTGCCGGCAACTGAGGACACCACCGTTGAGTTATCTTCTCGAGCCATGCGCATATGATCCTAAAAACAATAATGAATAAGTACTCGATCTATGGATTATATGTATAGTTCTTACTCGTATTATTGCCATTTGTAAATTACTGAAGAGCACTTAGAACACTATTATATTTCTAAATAAACATAAACAAAGCTGAATTGAAATATGTACGTATAGTCATCTTATGTCGAGCAATAGTTGAACAAATAGAATATTTCAATCAATATAAATACTAAACACAACTTATAATATATTATTGTAGAAAATATAAAGATGCCTGGTACTACTTGTAAGCAGTATAATTTTAAATAACATTATTAAAATAAAATGGGAATACAAAGAAATGCACATTTAGAAACTACTGAGCACAAATCAATTAAAAACCAAGATACTATTAATTAAATACAAATTTAAACTAGAGATTATAATATAATACGACAAACTGTTTTTACTAAGTAACAAAATATAATTTCTAATTCATGATAAATGAGAAAAATGCAAACCAGATAACGTTTCCCAAACAATTTCGATTTTGGTTAAAAAGTATAGGTACTTTAAATTGTATGTACAATTCAACATGATACAAAATGCTCTCTAAAAATAAAGGCAGTCCACTTGACACAAATCCTTGATTTCCGGGTCGGAAATCGGCAATTTTCAGAAATTTCACGGATTTCCAGTAATGGTACAAAAAAATCCCGTTTTAGTCCTTTAATAAATGTATTTTAGAACTCTGCCACAGGGTGGGCATGTAACTGCATACCAGGGTCGGAAGCTCACCTAATGACCTTTCTCAGTAGCTTATGCATAGAGCTTAGGTACGGGGGAGCAGTGCTGTGTCTGACATGTTCCGGTCCCAAGCCCGGGAAAAAGAGGAGGGTTGGTGTCAGCAAGGGCATGCGGCTGTAAAAAAATGCCAAAGAAATATGAAATGTCTTCACAAGCCAATAGAAATAGAGCTAGGGCGTACCCCAGAGGCGAAGCGTGCTGCCCTCGCCTGAGTAGTACGAAAAATGAGCAAGGGCTACCACAGGATCGGCAGCGACTGTGGCTGAAGA